>JAULJZ010134135.1:0-10820 GCA_032270985.1 Heliamphora pulchella | reverse complement strand
CCTTGGGCCCTAAACCTCTTAACCCCCGAATCCTAAATCCCAACACTCAACCTTAGAATCTCGACCCCTAACCCTCGACCCTCAACCCTGGGCCCTCAACCCCCGACCCTTAACCTTGACCCCCAAAACAACGACCCCTGACTCTTGACCCCTAACCTCCAAACCCTAGGCCCCCGACACCACCACTCCTGCCACCACCTCTGTTGCCGCCACTAGCACCACTACCATAAAATGGCTTATACTATTTTTTTTGGTAAATTAATTTTGATTTTATAAAGTAAAATATTTTACTAAAAAAATACTTCATGTTAATTTTATCAAACCAAACACTAAAAAATAGGTAAAATATTTCATCAAAAGATATTTTATGTCGAAACATACGTGGCCTAGGAGTAATTATGATTTTTTTAGGTTGTATTTGAAATATGAATCTGTATAAGAACTAGATCCAAAAAAAAAATTTATTGATTCTCTTTCAATTGACCGAATGGTAGGTGCAATTATTTTTTTCACGATGAGATTTATGGTTGAAGTCGAGAATCACCTAAGTGTGCCAGAAGTAATGACGATATCGAATAAATAAGCATCGGCTAACTACATTCCAGTTGTTGGGGTAAAATAAAGGGTGACCCACATCTAAGGGTCAAATGCTGATGAGCACATTGAACTATTCATGTGGTTGAAAGTCCTCACAATCCACGCACAACAACATTATTAGGACTCTGAGTTCTTTTTGCGTTTGTCAATTCTTCTTAATGTAATAATTTTATGATTATTAAGAAATTGAGTTGTTTTAATATTTATGAGTTTGTATTTTTGTAAAACTCCTAGATTAGATAAATGTTGTGTTTATCTTGAGATTCTTGTGTGTAGATTTTTGTAAATTCTCTAAACTTGTTTGGAGTTGTAATCCTTTTGTTTTCCTAGTTTCTTAAGGATTGTAGATCTTAGAGTTTGAGTCAGATTAAACCTTAAAGATCACGGCACAAAGAGTTTCAGCTACAAGTACAAGAAGAAAAAGCAAGATAAATCCCTTGGCAAATAGAAGTCTTGGATGCATTAAGATCATCATGCGCTGAAATTAGAATTGAGTTGGGATTGAATTCCATACAAATAATGTTTTTATTTGATTAAAGTTCTTCAAGTGACCTATTTTAATAGAAAAATGTTCTAGTTTTCTCCTATTATAAATAGGGGATTATATCGAGTTCAAAATATAATAGAGAAATACATTGTAAATAGGCAAAATAAATTGAAGATTAATTCTCTCAAGTGTTTAGGGCTCAACAACAATAAGTTTATTCTTGTTTACCTTTGGTGGATTCCTGATGTTGCCATTGGTGGATTTCGTTAACGTAAAGTATTGAGAATTCGATATTTTAAAGAAACACTAAAGATTTGGTATGGCGGTGATCAAGTACGAAAAACGTTGCACATGGACCCGACAAGCGAGGCTTAAGACGCCTAGGTTGAGGATTCCATTGGAGTCTGTAAGTGGTCTTCTAACTGTTCATTGGTATAGTGCTTGATTTATCTGGACTTAGATTAATCCCGTAATTTTTTTACCTAGGTTGAAATTTTCCAAGTAAAAAATCGCGAGCTTCTAATTTGTGTGATTGCTTATTTTTATTATTCTTGCGATTACCTAGACTAAATTAAATCAACGGCTGACACTATTTCCATTCCGCTGCACATAAAATAATTTAAATATTATTTTTTTTCAATTGGTATCAGACCAGGCTCACTCAATTTTTTGATTAGAAAATTATAATATCTTTTGATTAAAAAAATTATAATATTTTTTGATTAAAAATATTTTTGAATGGGATTTTAATAATCGTCAACCATGGATTTTCTTGAGGATGAAAACATGAGTATTAAATAATTCATGTGCTCTAGTCCTATATCTGTGTGTTCACAAAGTCAGTCAAGTGATTGAAAAAATAAATCTGATTGTGAACCTGAAGATTATGAATCTCTTCAATATGCATATGAAAAATTATACCAAAAAAGTTTCAAGTTTGTAAGATTAAATTTAAAATTTGTTACAAAAATAAAATTGCTTAAAAAGAAAAGAAACAATTTAGAGCATGATTTGTCTGAAACTCAATTACAGTTTAGTCAATTAAAAAATCAAAAAGTCATTTTATCGGAAAAATTAATTGCTGCTGAAAAAGAGAAGAATAATTTGATTAAAACGTGCAAAAACTATGAAGATAAATAGTTAATCTTGAAAAAACTTTGCATGAAAATATTGAGTCAAATAAATCACTAGAGTGGAGAGTTGTGAAGTTAGAATCTGATCTTGATATATTTCTAATGCTACTCTTAAAAAATTTACTGCAGGTTCAAAAGTTTTGAAAAATATTTTAAGTGTACAAAAGTTGGCTTCTGGTCGAAGTGGACTTAGATATGTGGGTGAAACTTTTTCTTCAAACGGTTCAGATAAAATTAATTTTATGAAAACAGTAAATTCTGATCCGGTAATATTACCCAAGTCAACTGTTCAATCAAAAATCCAATTTTCAAAAGTTTACCCCAGAAGTGAATTTTTTTAAATCTACTCCACTGAAAAAATTTGTGCCCATGTGTCATCATTGTTGTACTGTTGGATATATTAGACTCTATTGCAGAAAGCTACCATCTCAATATTTTTACCAACATAAAAGAAAATATAAAAAACTGCACAACCAGGTCAGGATACTGCAAAAATTGGCTCACAGCTAGGGAAGCGCTCAAACGGTCGTTTTATGCCCTCGAACGGTCAATTAGCAAAAAGCAAGTTATGACTAGAAACCCAGGGTACCCACGTTATCCATGCCTAGAGCAAGGGCTGTTTGTGTTAAAAAGTTAGATTTGCATCCTTACATTAATTCTGTTATAAATCCTTTTGATATCTGTTGGAAATCTAGAAGATTAAATCTGTGATGCAAATTCTGTTTTTGTAGGCTAGGGTATGTTTTTTTTATTATTTATGTTTCCTAGTGCTACGATTTTTATTTTTTTTAGCATATATTTTTTTAAAAATATAAATAAAAATATAAAAAATAAATATTTTGAAAAATCCAAAAAAGATTTTTTTAAAACTATGTTGATTGGATGAAATCATGGTTTTCATGTTTTAATTTTTATGATGATAAATGATGCCTTGAAATTTGTTTAAAAAGAACTTGTGTATTTTTCTAAAATTTAAGTCATTACACTTTATTAAAAGTTGTGATTTTCATGATTACAAACCTTGCATGATTTGAGCACACTTGATTTTATTAATGAAAGTTCTCCAAATATATAATCAAATTTTTCTATGGATCTTTCTCGAATTTTCTTAAAAATGACATGTTGGATTGACCATGGCGGTAGTATCCTTGTATTGATATTGTTGTCTATAACTACCGCTATCTTATATATCTTTCCACTGCTTCTCTCTCACTAAGAACATTCTTGGGTAATACAATGCTTAAGGAAATAGTTACCTATACGAATCCTGTTTTTTCGTTTGTTTTAGTGTGAAAGTCGCCGCATATAATATTGTAATAACATGTTTGAGAAAATGACTACCTATGCGAACCTTACTTTTTAGTTCGTATTTGTATGACAGCCGTCGAAGATAGAGAAAAACAAAAATTCAAATAAAAGATAGCTTTTTTGATGGGGTGCATCTGTCTTTCTTTAATATATATACATTGAAAACTTATCCGATTTGATTTTTGGTGCGTGATAATTTTGCATTTTTGAATATGATTCAGCAACACCGATCACAACGTGGATTGAGCTTGGAATTAATAAATTTTGAGAGCACACACACACTCACTTAGTTATTTTCATAAACTTTATCAACTTGCGATAAATTGTTTCGAATTTAATTTAAGTTTCATGCACAGGCTTCTATCTACATATTTTTTGTGGCATTATTTGATTCATATTATTTTTGCATGAACACTAGTGAAGTTCATAAAGTGGCTTAATTAAAAAAAATTGTGATCTTATTTTTATATAATTTTTTTTTGCTCTTTAAAAAAAATATTTTCGTGTTGAGTTCAATGCAGTGCTCCTTAGCATGTTTGGTAGTTCACATTTATTTTTTGATTTTTTTGTCAATTCGTGACAAAAGCATGAAAAAATAGTTATGTTAGTCCTAAGCAACCCAAGAAGGGGTGAATTGGGTTTTAAAACAATAATAACAATTTTAAAAATCTTTTGAAAAATTTTTTAATTTCACAAAACAAATACAGCAGGGACTTAGCAATAGTGAAATTAAAGAGGTAAGAGGGAGAAAGTATAACCAGACACCAAGATTTTTAGTTGTTCGACTTCTTCCAAACTTACGTCTAACTACTCAAGACTCTCCTTGAGAATTTGCACTAAATTCGAATGCTTTACAGGCGCATTCAAAAACCTTTACAGACTGAAGAGGTTTCTACAAACACTCTATGTTTTTCGAAACTCTCTTCCGCTTTTCTTTAAGATGTTAGCTCACTCTCTTAAAGGATTATAAGGATGACTCACCCTTTACAATAAATGAGAATGAATCAAATATTCACAAACAATCACTCATTACAATGATTTGATAATAAATGATCAAGAAAGTGAGAGCATTTGACTGGAGAAGTAAATGTAGCAGTAAATGCTCTAGAGAAGAATTATAACTTTCAATGTAATCAATAGAATAGTAATGCAGAAGTTTGAAGCTATGAAATTTACTCTTGATATAGCCTATTGAAGTAAATGATTGTTGGTGGTTGGTGGTTGGTGGAGGCAATTAATGCTTCTGAAAATGTTACCGTTTGAACCAGAGCACTTTTTAAATTTGTCGCAAGTGTCAACACAAAATTCTTTGGTGTCAACACTAATTGGTCTTGACCTTGGTTCTCGGATAAATGTGTCGACTCAATGCATCATTGGTGTCGACCTAATTTTTATATTTTTCTCATCTACACTGTGGTGTCGACTCATGGTACATTTGGTGTCGACCCTTTCATTACTTCAGTTTTCTAACTAGGACCTTGGTGTCAACTTATATCAGAGTTGGTGTCGACTCAAGGCTTCTTGATCTGCTCATGGTGTCGATTCATGTCTTCGTTGGTGTCGACTTAGATGAGAGATTTTAGCTACTAGAAATTTGGTGTTGACTCAGCCGATCAACTTTGGCTATTGAAAAAATGGTATCGACACTTCTTAACTTTGGTGTTGACCTAATCAGACAAACTTTAGCTACTGAAAAAATGGTCTCGACACTTGTCTTCTTTGGTGTCGACCCAAACAACTTGTTTCTGAAGAGTGCCTTTGTGTCGACTCATTTCATCTAGGGTGTCGACACGAAAAGCTGGAGTCCGAAGAATCATTTGGTGCCGACTTATGTACATGTTGGTGTCGACACAAGTGGATTCCTATCAAGGTGCTAATGTGTCGACTCATGCGTGCATTGATGTCGACTCATCGTGCTCTTTCGGTCTTGACTTGGTGCCGACACAAGTTATAACTGGTGTTGAGTCAACTTGAATTCTGGTCCAATACTAGAGGTGTCGACACAATAAATTATAGGTGCCGACAAACTTGAATTTGTGAAACGTCTCAAGCAAACCTGTTAAATGTGTTGATCATAAACTTCAATAGTGTCGACACATTTGAGTTTATCAAGTGTGCTTTGCTTGTAGGTGTAGACTCAAGAGCCAATTGGTGTCGACACAAAAAGTTTTGTTCAAGAACACTAGTGTCAACCCATTTACCACAATGTGTCAGCACAAATGGTATAAGGTGTCAACTCATTTGTCATGTAGTGTCAACATTACCTTTCTAAAAAATAATTAAATATAATTTTTTCAAATCAATTAATTAAAAAATATGAATTAATAAAATCATCAAAATCTATTTAAAATGCCCTTGGACTAACAAGTTAGTTTTTGCTAAGGGGGAGAGACAAGTGCTAAGGGAGAGAAAAAAATATTGGTTATTTTTTTCTTGGAGTCTTATACCAAGCAGAAGAAATAAGACAAACAACTTGAATATTTTTTATCATTATTTTATACCGCACATGCTTTTCACGTGCTATTTGTTTTGCATATTACAAGTATACAACTCAATTGCCCATTTGTTCTAATGTTCATCATTATTCTGGGTTGTTTGGTTTTGATTTATGTTTTTATCACAAAATTGCCAAAAGGGGAGGATTGTTAAGACTCCGAGTCCTTTTTGGGTTTGTCAATTTCTTTTAATGTAAAATTTCTATGATTATTAAGAAATTGAGTTGTTTTAATATTTAGGAGTTTGTGTCCTTGTAAAACTCCTAAATTAGATAAAAATTATGTTTATCTTGAGATGCTTCAGTTACGAGTACAAGAAGACAAAGCAGGATAAATTTCTTGCCAAATAGAAGTCTTGGATGCATTAAGATCAGTATGCACTGGAATTGAAATTGAGTTGGGATTGAATTCCATACAAATAATGTTTTTGTTTGATTAAAGTTCTTCAACTAACCTATTTTAATAGAAAAAGGTTTCTAGTTTTCTCCTATTATAAATAGGAGATTATATCGAGTTCAAAACATAATAAAGAGATTCATTGCAAATAGGCAAAATAAATTGAAGAATAATTCTCTCAAGTGTTCAGAGCTCAACAACAACAAGTTTATTCTTGTTTACCTTTGGTGGATTCCTAAGGTTGCCATTGGCGGATTCCGTTGACGTAAAGTATTGAGAATTTGATATTTTAAAGAAACACTGAGGATTTGGTGTAGTGGTGATCAAGTACGGAGAATGATATACGTGGATTCGACAAGCAAAGCTTAAGATATCTAGGTTGAGGATTTGACTAGAGTTTGTAAGTGGTCTTGTAACTGTTCATTGGTATAGTGCTTGATTTACCTGGATTTGGATTAATCCTGTGATTTTTTATCCAAGTTGGAATTTGTTAGCCCAAGGGCATTTTAATAGATTTTGATGATTTTTTATTTCACATTTTCTAAATAAATAATTTAAATAGATTATATTTAATTGTTTCTAAAAAAGAAGAGTCGATACTACAGGCCAAAGGAGTTGACATCTTAGGTCATTTGTGCTGACGCATTGTAATAAATGGGTTAACACTTAGTTTTTTTGAATAGAATGTTCTGTGTCAACATCAATTAACTTTTAAGTCTACACCTCTAGGTAAAGCACACTTGATAAATCAAGTGTGTTAACACCATTGAAGTTTAGGGTTGAGACCTTAACAACTTTTTTTGAGACGTTTTAGGAACTTAAGTATGTCGACACCAATGATCTATTAATGTGTCGACACCTCTAGTATTGGATCGGGATCCAAGTTGAGTTGACACCAGTTACAACCTGTGTCGGCACCAAGTCAAGGCCGAATGAGCATGATGAGTCGACATCAATGCACGGATGAGTCGACACCTTTATACCTTGACGGGATTCAACTTGTGTCGACACCAACGCACACATGAGTCGACACCAAGTGATCCTTCGGGTTCTGAGTTCTAAGTGTCGATACCAAAGACAATATGAGTTGACACTTAGTTACCATATGGGAAACTCGAAGTGTGTCGACACTAACAAAGCAATGAGTCAACACCAAGACTTCAAGTCATCCTCGGACATTAACCCAAATATATTGACACCGAAGAACAAATGAGTTGACACAAAGGCACCATTCAAAAACAACCAGTTTGGGTCGACACCAAAGAAGACAAGTGTCGAGATCGAAATTCCAGTTGCCAAGTCGAACTGCCTGGGTCGACACCAAAGTAAAGAAGTGTCGATACCATTTTTTCAGTAGCTAAAGTTGATTGGCTAAGTCGACACCAAAGACGATTTGTGTCGACACCGAATTTCTAATAACTAAAGTCTCTCATTTGAGTCGACACCAACGAAGACATGAGTCGACACCATAAGCAGACCATAAAGTCTTGAGTTGACACCAACTCTTATATGAGTCGACTCCAAGGTCCAAGCTGAAAAACTAAAGTAATGAAAGGGTCAACACCAAAAGTACTATGAGTCGACACTACTTTGTGGGTGAGAAAAATGCAAAAATAAGGTTGACACTAATGAAGCATCAGTCGACACGTTTGCCCAAGAACCAAGACCACGACCAAATTGTGTCGACACCAAAGAGATTTGTATCGACACCTGCGACGGATTTCAAAAGTGTGCACTAGTTTAAACGGTAACATTTTCAGAAGCATTAATTGTCTCCACCAACCATCAACAGTCATTTATTTCAGTGGGCTATATAAAGAGTAAATTTCAGAGCTTCAAACTTCTGGATTACTATTCTGTCGAGTGTATTGAAAGCTATTGTTCTTTATAGAAGCATTTACTGCTGCATTTATTCCTCCAGCCCAATACTCTCACGTCCTTGTACATTTATTATCAAATCATTGTAAGAAGTGATTGTTTATGAATCTTTGATTAATTCTCATTTATTGTAAAGGGTGAGTCACCCTTGTAATCCTTTAAGAGAGTGCGCTAACTTCTTAAAGAAGAGCTGAAGGGAGTTTAGAAAAATAGAGAGTGTTTGTAGAAACCTCTTCAGGGTGTAAAAGCTTTTGAATGCTTATGTAAAGCATTCGGATTTAGTGCAATTTCTCAATAGGAGTCTTGGGGATTGGATGTAGGTTTAGAAGAAGTCGAACTACTATAAATTCTAGTGTTTGGTTCCACTTTCTCTCTATTTCCTTTTTAATTTCACTATTGATTATATCTCTGCTATGTTTGTTTTTGTGAAATTAAAAAGTTTTTGAAAATATTTTTAAAATTATTATTATTGTTTTAAAATTTATTTCACTCCCATTTTTGGGGTCCTTAGGACTAACATGATTTTTCACGTAAAAAATCGCGAGTCTCTAATTTGTGTGATTGTTTATTTTTATTATTCTTGCGATTGCCTAAATTAAAATAAATTAACGACTGATATTATTTTCATTCCGCTACACATAAAATAAATGAAATATTATTTTTTTCAAACACAATTACCAGGGGCACCCCAAGATAAGTGCTCTCTTATTCCTTTCGAATTTCTCGAAGTCTCTGACAGTATAGTTGAGATAGCGATGGGTTCATTCCTACTGTAAAGAAAATGTTAAAAAATATATAAAAATATTAAAGTGAATAGATCAGTTTTTTCTTTTCATTTATTAGTTTTTTGGCCTTTTCTTTAACATAAGCCTTATATAAACTCACATTCCAAATACAATATGCACACTTGCATCGCCAAGTATTAGGGTGCAGAGTGTAGATCCAATTGAAATTTGTGCAAAATTCACCTTATCGATTCCTAGTTTAATTCCACATTACTCCATTTTTTTTCAAATTAAAAATATTTGGTGCCATGGGAATCCTTTCATTTCGAGTTAAAGCGCCCATCATTATGACTTTCAATTTTAGAATAGAATCCCCCTTTTTCTATTTTTTTAAAGAAATTGAAACATCTATATTCTTTTAAAAGAAATGGAGATAATTTTATTTCGTTTTAACAGCAGCGCTTATTGCAAATATCATTCTTGTAATCACATGTTACGATCACATTGATAATCAAGTTGATTCAGTCATAAAGTTATTAATTTTTTTTATAAATAGTTCTTCAATAAACTTTACAATGCCATCGATTCAAATCATTAAGTAAGCTCATCGTTGGCACTATAAAAAATAAAAATGCCTCTATTTTTTTAAGATATAGAAAGAATCAGATCTTTAAAAATATATCTATCAAATCATTCGAGATGAATTTAGGATTAGAATTCTCTAAAATTGACGATCTCAACTTATTCGTAAATTAATTTGAGTTTATTATGGGCTCATCTCAAATTATTTCTCTGATATTTCAACTTGTAAGGTATATTGTAAAAATCATTTGTAAAAAAATTAAATTAATCAGACCTTATTAGCTACATTATTAGAATGCTGGTGAATAGCCCATACCTAGAAGCATAATCGAATTTAACCTACTAGTGGTGCAACAACAATAGTGGAGCAATGATGGTGTGCAGAGTTATAATGTATTAGCAGATATGATAGAAAGAATATTATGTGATATCGTAATCACAAATTTTGGTGATTGAATGCTAATTTTATGGATGGTGGACATGGAAGAAAGAATACTCTATGATATCATAATTACAGATTTTTGTGATTGACTGCTAATTTTATGGAGATTAATTACATATATGGTTGCATATGTTATGAAATTATTTTATATATTAGTAGAATGCATTGTGTATTTATATAGGGGTGTGGTAATCCTACAATCCATGATTAGGATCGTGTTAAAGGTAATGTAGTATCATCTCAGACCTCACTTAAGGACATATCTTCCTTCCCAAGCAAGAAAGGCTCAAGACTGGGGAATGCAAGGGACAACTGTTGGTGGTTACAAAGGCTCAAGTGGGTTTATA
Organism: Heliamphora pulchella; assembly: GCA_032270985.1. Taxonomy (NCBI): domain Eukaryota; kingdom Viridiplantae; phylum Streptophyta; class Magnoliopsida; order Ericales; family Sarraceniaceae; genus Heliamphora; species Heliamphora pulchella. Next base: position 430 of record JAULJZ010134135.1, on the reverse strand, counting down.
GGAGTTAGTTAGTATCTGTTAGTGCGTTATGAACTATGGAGGGAAGAAAATATCTCAGCTTATCTTTGTATATAAGTACGCTCTCATGTAGCGTATGACCTAACTTTCTGAAAAAGAACAAATTGAATGGGAAGAACAGAAATCACAATCTCTATTCTCGATCCTATATTTCATGCTATCAGAGCCACAACATACACCCTCTAAACATGTTTCATGGCCACTGTGGCAACTTGATGTTAGCAACGCCTTTCTTCATGGCTAAGAATGGCAATTTCTCCCGCCTTGCCTCGACTCTGTCCCAGTTTGTAGGGTTTTTCCTACCCCCGATAGCAAACAGGGTGGAGATGATATTTGCTCTCCCCGCCCCGTTTATACCCGCCCCACCTCCCATTACAAAAAAAAAATATTTTTTAAATATTAATATATGTAT
>JAULJZ010134124.1:0-10820 GCA_032270985.1 Heliamphora pulchella | reverse complement strand
AGATTATGTGGCTACAACAGATTTTGACAGAGTTACACTTTTCTCTTCGAGGATCTGCCAGACTCTGGGTTGATAATGCCTCAGCTATTTATATTGCCACAAATCCAGTATTTCACGAAAGAACAAAACACATTGAGATTGACTGCCATTTTGTTCGTGCGGAATATCAAAAAAGTGTTGTGAATTTTGGATCAGTCCCTACAGGAGACCAGGTGGCTGATATCTTTACTAAATCCCTGCCGGGTATGCGTGTCTCATATTTATGTAACAAGCTGGGCATGGTAGATATATATGCTCCAGCTTGAGGGGGTGTTAGATACATATATATCTTAATAGTATCTTTATTATTATTCTGTGTGTATGAGTATAGGGATGTAATAGTGTGGCTTAGCTTTATTATAAATAAGAGTACTTGTCTATCCTTTTGGGTACGGCTTTCCATTATTCTTAACACTTTACAATACTTTCTTGATATAGAGAGTGCTTCTTCCCCTAAGGAGTATTTCTTATCTCAATCAAAATATGCAAACGAGGTGATCTACCGTGCTCGCTTCACTAATGATAAGGTTGTGGATACTCCCATTGAGTTACATAACAAGCTCTCTCCTTCTTATGGCATTCTTCCCGAGGATCCCATTATTTATCAAAAGCTCGTTGCGTGTTTAGTCTATTTTACTATAACTCGTCCTGATATTGTGTATACTGTTCATGTGGTGAGTCAATTTGTCTCCACTCATTAGGCTGTTTGCTTCGCATTTTGCGTTATGCTCTTAGTACTATCTTCTAAAGCTTATTCTCGCATTTTTCTTCATCTTTGACTCTTCGACCTTATGTTAATGCGATTGAACTGGTGATGTGTCTGATCACTAGTTTACTTTTGATTTTTATGTTTTTCTTGGTGACACTCTTTTCAAGAAGAGCAAGAAACAATCTATCATTACTCGATCTACCGTTGAAGTTGAATATCGTCGTGGCTCATGCTACTACTGAAATTGTTTGGCTCCAATGGCTCCTATCTAATTTGGGTGTTTCTCTCTATTCTCCTACTTATCTCTAACGTGATAACAAGAGTGTTATTCAAATTGCTAATAGCTCTGTCTTTTATAAGTGTAAAAGGCAAATAGAGATTGATTGTTACTTTATTCGTCAACATTTTCAACTTGGTACTATTATACTTCCTTTTGTTTCCTCGTCATTGCAACTTGCCGACTTCTTCAACGGGACTCACACTTTGGCTCGCTTTCAGTTCTTATTAAACACAAACTCTCGTTGCACACCAAACTCGTATTATGAGTTTGAGGGGAGTGTAGAAGTGCATTTTTTGGTTATTTGTTATTTATTTGTTAGTTAAAGGGAATATTAGTCATTATCAAAACTAATTAGGGTTTTAAGTCCTATTTTACTGATATTTTATAACTCATATTTATGTTTAAGCCTTTTAATTACTAGAATAATATTTCATTTTCTTTGTTCTCTTTTCTATCAATATGCTCGGTTGAAGCTGGATATAGGAAGGGGCAAAGAAACAACAACGGTGCATATATGAGATTATAAATGCTCTACCAATTCTCCTCTCCCAGCTGCCCAGTTCATCAGCAAACAAGAAATCCATAATAAAAAGTTCTTTCAATAAACTGATTAGCAGTTCTTCATGCACTTTTGCCTATAGTTGAGTCCGAAGGATAAAGCTGCTACAATCAAAGGAAAAAATATGCTATATACACGTATAGAGGAGTTATTGAATAACATGAAGATCCCCTCTCTCATTAAAAGAGTAGCCAAGACTCCCCCACTTGAAGTGGGGGGTGAAGATGAGGTTGAGCTGACTCTTATCGGATTTGAAGATGAGGTTGAGCTAACTCTCCGCTAGTCTACACGTTTTAGAGGATCCCAAAATCCATTTAGGCGAAAATCTCTTTTGTCCTTGGTATAGGTTATCTTGAAGAAGTGCAAACAAGAAGGTACTTGAGAAAATTAAAAATCTTATGCTTGCTACAAAGAAAGAAACTATCCTCTCTATCCAGTCTAAGAAATATCGTCTTAACCCTTCTAAGAGGCGCTGTGTTTGTGGTATTTTCTTTTCGAATTTGCATGCTTGTTTTACCTAGTCTCTCGAGATGTAAGAAAATCCTTAAAAAAGTTTTAAGCATCTCCTGTTTTATTAATGGTACTGAGAGCACAGCACGTAGCTGGCACTCAATTAGTAGCGCCGGAATGTCACCCAGCGGCTCATGGGAGGATCATCTGACCCTTAGCATGATCCTCTACTGTACCAAGCTGATAGAAAAGGCTGGACCCATCGAGTGAGGAAAGGAAGGACGCTTTCAACCGGACTAGGGAGGGTTAGGTAGAACTGTATTTTCGACCTAAGCTAAGCACTGTTCAAAATGAGAAGAAATGGCTTTTGTTAACGAGAAAATGCTAAGCGGCAGATCGATAACTTCATCATCTTGTTCTGTCCTTCTGAGTATATCCTTTTTATTAATTATTATATATATATTTGTGTGCGTGTGCGTGTGCGTGTGCGTGTGCGCGCTTAATTACCAAAAGAACACATAAACAGCGCAGGCAAAGAGAAAAAGAAAAGGGGGGGAGGGGTAGGAACTTACATGAAAGAAAGATGTGAAGATTTGGGGCTTTGGAGTGAGGGAAAAGGAAGATCGAAAGAAGCTATTCGCAAAGAAGGGTTTTGATAGGAGAGCCGATGCCATTTACTCAGAAGAGAACATATAGAGAGAGTGAATATTTGACTTGAGAAGGGTTTCTTTTGTGTAAAATGAGCAGTGGAAGAAGCCCAACGCCGAGAGGGCTCTATCACTATCAGAAACGATGAGTCGACTCGGTCGACAAAAGCCGCTAGCGCCTAACAAGTGCACCGCCACTGATGACGATTAAGAAAAAAAAGGTGGCTGTGAAGGCACGCACCGGGTTTACATTTTAGGGTGTTTGGTCCAGTTTTTTTAAAAAAGTTTGATTTTTTATTTTTTTAAAAAATAAATATAAAATTGTTAATTAATTACAATAAGAGACCAAGTAAATATACTTTTTTTAAAAAAATAAGTGAAAAAATTCAAAAAAACTAATCCAAACAGAGACATAACTATTAAGTTTTTAGCCCTCAGCCCTCGCTTTAGACTCCCTTGGGTGTTGTTGGATGGCTATTTATCTGCGCATTTTAATGCGCTAATCCTTTGTGAATTGTTTCGTTTTGTTTTCTTTTTCTTTGTTCTTTTTTCCGTTTGCCTTTTTCAATTGATTTGGCAATTATCGATGTTTTTATCAATACCCACCAAAGAAATTAAACAAGCAAATCGACGTAATTGGCTTGTTTGATACACATGAATGGAATTAATATAAAAATAAAATATAAAGAAGAATAAAAATTATTCATTCTTATTTTACCGTTTGATTGTTAACCTAAAATGGCATATAAAAATTATTATTCGCATCCCTGTGTTTAACTAATGAAATGAAATACAATTCAAAAATTTTAACTAATGATGATTAACTATCATATATTAACAAAATTTATTAAATTTTCATCTAATATGACAGAAATAAAAAATTATAGATCTCATAAAACTCGGTAATTAAAAGTGATGAGAGCGGTGGTGGTGGGATAATGGTGGTGGTGGGGTGGCAATAGCCATGGTGATAGGAGTGGCAACAATGGTTAGTGGGGGTGGGACAGCAATTGCAATGACAGTGGTGATAATAGGGTGACAACGGTGACAATGCACAGTAGTGGTGGTAGATACAACGGTAGAGGTGGTGGCAAAAGCAGGATGCTTGCGGTAGTAATTGATGCAACAACGACAGTGGTAGTAGCAGCGACAAAGGTGGTGGTGAGGTGGTAGCAAAAGAGGTCATGGTGGCAATGTTTTTGTCATCTATCTTGTAATTAAGGCTCGTGCAATAATAAGCGTAATATTTTTTGTTTGTCCTGCAATAATTATTTTTTTCTTATCCTACAGTTTTAACTTTTCCATAAAGTCCAAGACGAATCTGCAATGAGATTTCAATTTTGATTGTTCAAATCATTCCTCTTTTCTTCTCATTTTTCTTTTCTTTTTAATAAGCAAGTTCAATGTTGGAATCATGATACAAAGAACATACAAGAAATGCATTTGAATTAATCTTCCTCAACACACTGTCCGTGAATATATGCATTTGAAATGGTTCACCGTCAAATGTCAATACACGCCTCCATACTTCAACCAAATTGCTTGGAATCCATAGCCTCTTCAGTTTAGCATGGCCATCTTCAGAATCTGGAAAATTCAAAATATATAAATTAGTGAACCTTCTGCTCTTATAGATACAGAACTATCTATCTACACCAAAGTTCCCTTCATTCGAAGCTCACAACAGTTTTTCCTGCACTCCGGAGTGTAGGTGTGAAACAATAGCAAAGGCTAAGACTATCTGGGACACCTTCCAGGAAGTTCTTTGCTCTAAAGGTTCATTCTCCACATACATATTTGAGTGAATTTTTCTCTCCTTTTTCCTATCCCATTTGTTTTGGATCCCTTCAAGTCGGGTTGGTATCGCTATTCCATATGTCCTCATAAATTTGTCAGACTTCATTTTGCAACAGGGTTGAGCAACTTTATCCTAGTCATATTGGCACTGAATTGGGTACACTCCTGAATATGCAAAAATCTACTAAAATACAAAATGGAATATAACCATAACACCGTAATAACCAATAATGTGAATCAATAGGTCCGTGGGGAAGACCACATTAATATGACTGAGCTGAGGTATTAAACAACCAGAACAATGGGGTATCAACCTATCAAAAACAGAGCAAAAAGAGAATCTTAGTAGAGCAAGAGAACTACACATGCAAAAGTACCAAGTCCACAATAATATTTTGCTACGGAAGACAACAGATATATTCTCTGAGGATCTTTTTCATTGTTTTGCAAATGATATTCTCATTAACAGTGGGCAGGCATGCGTGTCTTAACATGCCTACGAGCTTCGTTTACATGTACGGTAGTGGACATGTTAGCTCATGCAACATAGATGGAACAGCTATGCAGGCATGCAAAGGCAACCCAAGTAACATTAAAATACAAAGTGTAAACATTTAATGTAACCCAAGGCATGATCCTATCTTTTAATAATAGCTCATATGGCACTGCCCCGCACAAGTAACCCAAAAGCATCGTCCAACCAAATAACGGCCCAATTATACCCATTTAATGTCATGTAAGTAACTTCAGGAGCTGAAAGACTTGAGATGGTTAGATCTTCTGAACCAGTCTTTCTCAACATATATGCAAAATGAGCAATTACATATAACCATGAAAATAAGTTTTGGGCAAATTTGCAAAACATTAATCAAATGCAACTTGATTTGGAACACAAGATTTTATTTTAATCAACCTGATGATGGTCGTTTATGTAAATGTTACAATAAATGGTTTAATATAAATAGTTAGAGAAGTTAACCATTTAGGTTAAGTTATCTCATTCTTCTAATATGTTACCTTAACATGGTATCAGAGCAAAAAATTCTTCAAAAATTAACAAAAAAGAAAAAAAAAAGAAAAAGCCCAAACCCTAGCTACGCAAACCATCATCGCCTACGAGCTACCGCCATTGTTGTCCAGTTGCCGTCGTCGTCATCAACCGTCGCCATCGCCGCCTTCATCGTCCTCCACAATCACGTCGTTATCGCGAACCATCCTTTGCGCACAAGGCTCGCGTACAGTCGTCCCAATCGGTCATTGACGCCGCCACCTCCCTCAATCGCTGATGTTGCCACCTCAGACGCCGCCGCCGCCTTCTCCCTAAGTCGCAGCCGCGACCGTTCCCATCAATCGCTTTCGCCGCCATTCCCCTCAATCGCTAATGTCGCTACCGTTGCCAACCATAGTTAGTGTCGTTATTTGTTATGACCAAATCTGCTATGAACAGCCAAATTCATTAACCCTAGTGTGACCAGATCTGCTATGAACAGCTCCTAATCTTATGATTCAGGTTCCGCTTTGTGAGTTGTGATCTCTTGTTACTTTGTGAAAAAATTTGTTTTGCGTTTGGTTAGTATGGATTTAAAATCATCTATTCCTCAGTTCACAATTCTACAACTCAATACTAGCAAGTTGAATAGGGTTATTTATTTGCATTGGTCCAAAGCTGTAAAAACTGCTTTAACTGGTCAAAGTAAACAAAACCACTTGCCTATGTCCGGTCCATCCGATGATAAGAAGCCTAAATGAGAGCAAGATGATGCTTAAATTGTTACATTATTATGGAATTCAATGAAATCACATACTGCCAATATATGTACTCATCTTGACACTTGCAAGCAAATTTGAGAGTACATTCAAATGTTATATTCAGTAATCTTATGCGTATGTATAATATTTCAGTTGAGTCTGTTACAAGTTATTTTGCCGCACTTAAGAGGTTTCATGAAGAGTTAAATATGGTTTACCCCATTACAAATAATATTCGCAAAATGCAACAATAACAAGAACAAATGGTTGTGATGAGATTTTTGGCGAGATTACGGTCTGAATTTGACTATGTTCGCTCTCAGATTTTGACAAGAACTGAGCTCCCTTCTCTTACCGAGGTATATTCTAGAATGTTGCGCACTACTTCTCAGGACAGTTCTCAGGGCTCTAGTGGTTCTTCTCGAGACAATTCTGATCGTTCAACTCTAGTTATACAACACCAAGGTGATCAATCCAGTGGTTACAATCATGGTAGAGGAAGTGGTAGTTCTCGAGGTGGTCGCATCGGTTGTTCTCGTGGTGGTCGTGGTGGTCGTGGTGGTCGAGGTCCACCTCGTTAGTGTTCCAATTGTGGCTTACTCAATCATATACGAGAGACATGTTGGGATCGTGTTGGTAGACTTTCTCGGTTTGCTAATGCTATGACATTCAACACGGTTCACCCTTCTTCCCCCTTTACTCCGGTTGAGGAGAAGACTATCCATGTTTTCAAGGAAGAGTCCTCTAAGTCTTTTCAGTATCAGGCAACTTTGCAGGCATCTCTTCCAGTTACATCTCTAGCCCAGAAAGATACTCCTACTGCTTGGCTTTCATCTTCTTGTACTTCTCGCCCACGGGTCATCAATTCCGGTGCCGCTGATCATATGTCAAATATATCTCACATTTTTTTATCTTTTAAGTTTTCCTCTTCCTTACCTCGTATTACTTTATCAGATGGTTCTACAAGTTCTGTTGAAGGCATAGGCACAATTCACCGTACGCCTTCGCTTTCTTTATCTTATGTGTTATATATTCTTTATTTTCCTTTTAATTTGATATTTGTGAGCCAACTTACCAAAAATCTTAATTGTTATATTTCTTCTTTCCTGATTTTGTTGTCATTCAGGATTTGGTAACGAGGAAGACAATTGGTGAACGACGTGAATCAGGTGATCTCTATTATTTGGACAATAAAGCGTCATCAACAATTTCTCCTTCTGCATGTCCTGTTATTGCTTTCCCGTTTCAGATTCATTGTCGCATTGGTCACCCATCATTGGATAACTTAAAGTTTTTAGGTCCTAGTTTAAGTTCTCTTTCAGTTTTAGATTGCGAGACACGTCAATTGAAAAAGCATCATCGTGTTCCTTTTGCTTCCCCGATTAATAAACGAGAGTCAAGTGCTTTCATTTTAGTTCATTCAGATGCTTGGGGTCCTCGTCATGTAACTTCTAAGTTGGGATTTCGGTATTTTGTTACTTTTGTGGATGATTGCTCCAGAGTTACCTGGCTTTATTTAATGAAAGATTGTTCAAAATTGTTTTCTATCTTTTGTGCTTTTTATGCAGAAATTCAAACTCAATTAATACTTCTATTCGCATCTTGCGCAGTGATAATACTAGAGAATATTTCTCTCATTCCTTTAGTAATTTCATGACTCAATTTGGTATCCTTCATCAATCACCTTACTCTCACACTCCACAACAAAATGGAATAACTGAGCGCAAAAATCGACATGTGATCAAAGTTGCCCGAATCCTCTTAATTCAAATGAATGTCCCCAAATTATAGTTATTAGAATTCTACGATTCACAATTCAGTTCACGATTCGATTCACGATTCATACATAAATCAATACGAATCTATGGGTGAATCTATTTTGTAGTTGAATCGTGATAAATCTTACGATTCACGATTGGTTTCACGAGTCAATTCGCTATTTACGATTCATGTAATTTTTTAAATTATCATATTCAACAAATTTCGAACTCCTATTTGTCACTTTTTATTTTAAAAATATACTATAATACAATTTAGTGTGTTTATTATAAAAATACAATATTATCATGCATAATATGTTGCTCATGTAATAATTAGAGAACATAAAAAGAATAAAGTGAATCCGATTGGTTCTTTAATCCTTTTTTTCATTTCTCTTTTATGTGAAAAATGTCAAAGTACATTGTTTAAGGATTTAAAAGATGATAATGATATTTTCAATAGCCGTTTTATTGCTGTTTTAGTGAATCAATCATGATTTAATATAATATAAATTAAATCATTTAGATTCGATGATTGCACAATATTTTTATGAACTTCTTTGTTGTTATCAATAAGCATGCAAGACACGTACTAAATTGTATTATATTTAATATAAAGAGTTTTCACCATCTCTCATATATTATTCTACTCTCTTTGAGATTTCTTAGTCTATTTTATAAATTTTAAAAGAGAATATACTAGGATTTTTAAAAAATCTTATAGTTGGTTAGATTTTAGTCAAAATCTCTTGTGATGAAGGTATCCCTATAAGATGATGTAATCATGTTCTTGTTATATATTTCGTGTCAATATTAGTTTTATTTATTTTATTTTATACATATGAATTGTTTAATATTATATTTATAATATATGATGAATCTTTCGATTTTCGATTGGATTTGATTCACAATTTGTAAAATCAAGATTTCAATTCACGATTTGATAACTATTTCTCAAATATTTTTGGAGTGATGTTTTAACCGCTTGCTACTTAATTAATCATATGCCATCATCTGTTCTTAATGGACACGCTCCTCACTATATTCTCTTTCACATGATCCTCTATTTGTTTTACCTCCTCGCATATTTGGTTGTGTTTGTTTTGTCCATCAACTTGCTCCAGATACTGACAAGTTTAATCCTCGAGCTCTTAAATGTATTTTCTTAGGCTACTCTAATACTCATAAAAGTTATCGGCGTTATAGCCCTGCTCTTCATAAGTTTTTTGACTGTCGTGATGTGACTTTTTTTGAGTCAACCATATATTATTCTGAGCGAATCTCTGTAGATTATTTGGTTTGTGATCTTCCTCTTCCGGTTTCTAGTCTTATTTTCTTTAGTCCACCCTTATCATCCAGTACTGCTATTGAACATTTAAGTCGTCCTAACCTGCAGGTTTACACTCGTCGCACTCATGTCGAGATGACTCCATATGTCTCTACTACTTCATCAATGGCCTCCCCGCCACCGGATCAACCTCCACCCCGTTCTCCACCATCTGTAGTTGATCTTCCAATTGCTATTCGAAAGGGTAAGCAATCTTGTATTTCACATCCTATTTCTAATTTTATTTCTTATGATTGTTTATCCCTTTCCTATCACTCATTTGTTGCCACATTGTCTGCTATTTATCTTCCTAAGTCTTATACAGATGTTTTATTCCATTCTAGTTGGAAGAATGCAATGGAAGAAGAAATACTTGTCTTAAAGCATAATGATACATGGGATTTAGTGCCTCTTTCTACGGGCAAATTAGTAGTCGGCTATAAATTGGTGTATGCTATTAAAGTTCATTCTGATGGTACTGTTGACAGACTAAAGGCTCGCCTTGTGTTAAAGGGATATACACAGGTGCATAGCATTGATTACTCTAAAACATTCTCACCAGTGGCAAAAATTTCTTTTGTTCGTCTGTTCATATCACTTGCCGCCACATTTGCATGGCATTTACATCAGCTCAATATAAAGAGTGCATTATTACATGGTGATTTACAGAAGGAGGTATATATCGAACAACCTCCAGGTTTTGTTATCCAAGAAGAGTCATGTTTGGTTTGTCGCTTGAATAAGTCATTATATAGGCTCAAACAATCTCCTCGAGCTTGGTTTAGTGGGTTTATCGATATTATGACTAGTTTTGGCCTTCAAAGATGTGGCGTAGATCATTTTGTTTTCTATAGAAATACTAGAGCGAGCAAAATACTACTAATTGTGTCAGAAAAGAGAGAAAGAATACGAAAAACCGTGTATCTCATTGTGAGACATACACACGTATTTATTAAGCAAATGAGAGTCCACAATAGATACTGTTGGCATTCCCACAGGTTATTATTAATACTTAACACCTTAATACTAAATATATATTAGCATCCCCCCTCAAATTGGAGCATAAATATCAATCATGCCCAACTTGTTACAAATATAGTGAACCCGGGGCCCGGACAGTGCCTTAGTGAACACATCAGCCAACTGTTCACCAGAACGAACAAAGCATAAATTGATAGTGTCGTTCTTATACTCGTGGCGGATGAAATGACAGTCGATTTCGATGTGCTTAGTCCGCTCATGAAACACTGCATTAGTAGTGATGTAAACAGCAGACTTATTGTCACACCACAACTTGGTATGACCCATAGGCGGTTCGTCTAATTCAGTGAGAAGTTGTCGAACCCACATAATTTTCGATGTAACTAATGCCATAGACCTGTATTCTGCCTCTGCACTTGATCTCGATACCACATCTTACTTCTTGCTTTTCCATGACACGAGATTCCCACCAACAAAAACAGAGAACCCTGATGTGGATCTTCTATCAATTGGACATCCTGC
>JAULJZ010134123.1:0-31805 GCA_032270985.1 Heliamphora pulchella | reverse complement strand
AAGAACCTCGAAGTCTCATCCAAAGCACTTGCTCAGGTGTCCATCCCCGGTCGTGAACAGGACCGGGGAGTCAGTTTAAGATCATGAGGAAGATCGGAGGTGGTTTAAGTTCTTAAACAAGATGGAGCTTACCGAGCATATGTTTTAGGTCGTGAATAGGACCAGAGAGTTAGTTTAAGGTTACGAGAAGGACTGGAGCCAGTTTAAGGTCTTTGACAAGAGCGAGCTAAATGAGAATTAGTTTTAGGTCGTGAACGTGACCGGGGAGTCAGTCAAATGTCATGAGAAGAACTGGAGGTGGTTTAACATCTTGTACAAGACTGAGCTAAATAAGGATCAGTTTTAGGTTGTGAACATGACCGAATAGTCAGTTTATCATCATGAGGAGGATCGAAGATCGTTTTAGGTCTTTACACAAGACCGAGAAGTCACTTTAAGGTCCCGAGGAAGATCGAGGGCGGTTTAAGGTCTTTTATAAGATCGAGTTAAAGGAGAATCAGTTTTAGGTCGTGAAAAGGAAAATAGAGTCAATTTAAGGTTATGAGGAGGATTAGAGGCAGTTTAAGGTCTTTTACATGATCGAGCTGAAGGATGATCATTTTTAGGTCTTGAACAGAACCGAATAGTCAGTATAAGGCTATGAGGATGACCGGAGGTGCTTTATGGTCTTGGACAAGATCGAGCTAAACGAGGATCAATTTTAGGTTGTTAATAAGATCAAGAATTTAGTTTAAGGTCATGCGGAGGATCGGATGCAATTTAAGGTCTGGGAAAAGACCGAGCTAAATGAGGATCAATTTTATGTCGTTAACATGACAGATGAGTCAATTTAAGGTCATGAGAAGGACCGGAGGTGGTTTAAAGTATCAGACAAGACCGAGCTAAACGAGGACCAGTTTTAGGTTGTGAACAGGACTTGGGAGTCAGTTTAAGCTAGTGAGGATTGGAGGCGGTTCAAGGTCTTTGACAAGACCGAGCTAAATGAGGATTAATTTTAGGTCGTGAGGAAGACCGGAGGTGCTTTATCGTCTTGGACAAGATTAAGCTAAAGGAGGATCAATTTTAGGTCAAGAACAGGACCAGAGAGTCAGTTTAAGGTTATAAGGAGGATCGAAAGCAGTTTAAGGTCTTAGATAAGACGGAGCTTAACAAGCATCTGTTTTAGGTCGTGAGCAGGATCGAAGAGTCAGTTTAAGGTTACGAGAAGGACTGCAGGCGGTTTAAGGTCTTGCACAAGATCGGGCTAAACGAGGATCAGTTTTAGGTCGTGAACAGGACCGGAGAGTCAGTTTAATGTCATAAGGAGAACCAGAGGTAATTTAAGGTCTTGGAGAAGACCGAGCTAAATTAGGATCAATTCTAGGTTTTGAACGAGATCGAGGAATTAGTTTATCGTCAGGAGGACCGAAGATAATTTTAGGTCTCTACACAAGACCGAGTTAAACGAGGATTATTTTTAGGTCATGAACATGACTAGGTAGTGAGTTATGTCTATGAGAAAGACCGAAAGCGATTTAAAGTCTTTGACAAGATTGAGCTACAAGAGGATTAGTTTTAGGTTGTAAACAGAACCAGTGAGTCAGTTTAAGATTATAAGGAGAATCGGAGGAACTTTATGGTCATGGACAAGGCCGAGCAAAATAAGGATCAATTTTAGGTTGTAAAAAGATCGGAGAGTCAGTTTAAGCACATGAAGAGGACATGAGGCGATTTAAGGTCTTAAACAAGACAGAGCTTAACGTGACTCTATTTTAGGTCGTGAACAAAACCAGAAAGTCAATTTATGATCATGAGGAGGACTAGAGGTGGTTTAAGATCTTGGACACGATCGATCTAAACGAGGTTCAGTTTTAGGTTGTGAAAAAGACCGTAGAGTCAGTTTAAGGTCATGATGAGGACTGGAGGCGATTTAAGGCCTTGGAATAATGAACAAGACCGGGGGGTCAGTTTAAGATTATGAAAGGATCGAAAGCACTTTAAGTTCTTAAGCAAGACTAAGCTAAATGAGGATTTATTTTAGGTCGTCAACCAGACATGGGAGTCAGTTTAAGGTCATGACGAGGACCAGAGGCGGCTTAAGGTCTTTGACAAGACCGAGCTAAAGAAGGATCAATTTTAAGTCGTAAATATGATAAGGGAGTCAATTTAAGATCATTAGGAGGGCCGAAGGCGCTTTATAATTTTGGGCAAGACCGAGCTAAACGAGAATCAATATTAGGTCGTGAAGAGAATCGGAGAGTCAGTTTAAGGTCATGAAAAGGACTGAAGGAGATTTAAGGTCTTGGACAAGACCGAGCTAAATGAGAATCAATTTTTGGTCGGAAACAAGACCAGAGAGTCATTTTAAGGTCATGAGGAAGACCTGAGGCGGTTTAAGGTTTTGGATAAGATCAAGCTAAATGAGGATCAGTTTAAGGTTGTAAATAGCACTTTAGAGTCATTTTAACGTCATGAGGAGAACTAGGGGCGGTTTAAGGTTTTGGACAATACCAAGCTAAACGATGATCAGTTTTAGGTTGTGAAAAGGACCAGTGAGTCAGTTTATGATAATGAAGAGGACCAAAGATGATTTTACGTCTAGACACAAGATCGAGTTAAACAAGGATCATTATGAGGTCATGAACAGAACCGAAAAATTAGTTTAAGGCCATGAGAAGGATCGGAGGCGGTTTAAGGTCTTTGACAAGACTGAGCTAAAGGAGGATTAGTTTTAAGTCGTGAACAGGACTAGGGAGTTAGCTTAAGGTCATGAGAAGGATCGGAGGCACTTTGTGTTCTTGGACAAGACCGATCTAAACAAGGATCAATTCTAGGTCTTGAACAAGACTAGAAAGTCAGTTTAAGGTCATTAGGAAGACTGAATGTAGTTTAAGGTCTTAGACAAGACGAAACTTAACGAGGATCTATTTTAAATCGTGAACAGAACCGGAGAGTTAGTTTAAGGTCATTAGGAGAACTAGAGGCAGTTTAAGGTCTTGGACACGATCGAGCTAAACGAGGATCAGTTTTAGGTCGTGAATGGGATCGGGTGGCCAGTTTAAGGTCATGAGGAGGACCGGAGGCAGTTTAAGGTCTTAGACAAGACCTAGCTAAATAAGAATGAGTTTAACGTCAGTAACAGGACCGAGAGTCAGTTTAAGGTCATGAGAAGGACCGGATGAAATTTAAGTAAGGATTAGTTTTAGGTCGGGAACAGGATCGGGAGTCGATTTATGGTCATAAGGGCCAGAAGAGGTTTAAGGTCGTAGACAAGACCTATATAAGAATCAGTTTCATGTCATGAGAAGAACCGAGGGCGGTTTAAGGTCTTGGACAAGACTGAGCTCAATAAGGATTAGTTTTAGGTCGCAAATAGGATCGTGGAATCAGTTTAAGGTCATGAGGAAAATCGGTTGCAGTTTAAGGTCTTGGACAAAACTAAGTTAAACAAGGATTGGTTTTAGGTCGCGAACTGAACATGGGAGTCAATTTAAGGTCAATAGGAGGATCGTAGGCAGCTTAAGGTCTTTGACAAGACCGAGTTAATGGAGGACCATTTTTAGGTCATGAACAGGATTTAGGAGTCAGTTTAAGGTCATGAGAAGGACCAGAGACGCTTTATGGTTTTAGAATAGATCAAGTTAAACAAGAATCAATTTTAGGTCATGAGCAGGACCTAAGAATCAGTGTAAAGTTAAGAGGAGGACCAAAGGCGTTTTAAGGTCTTAGACAAGATGAGGCTTAAGGAGGATCTATTTTAGGTCGTGAACAGGATCGGAGAGTTAATTTAAGGTCATGAGGAAGTCCGGAGGCGGTTTAAGGTCTTAGACAAGACCGAGTTAAACGAGAATCGATTTTAAGTCGTGAAGAGGGCGGGGAGTCAACTTAAGGTCCGGAGAAAGACCAGAGGCGGTTTAAGGTCTTGGACAAGACCGGACTAAATAAGGGTCAGTTTTAGATCGGGAACAGGAACGGGGAGTTAGTTTAAGGTCATGAGGAGGATTAAAGGCGGTTTAAGGTCTTTGACATGACTGAGCTAAAAGAGGATTAATTTTATGTCGTGAACAGAACCAGAGAGTCAGTTTAAGGTTATGATAAGGACCGAATGTGCTTTATGGTCTTTGACAAGTCGAGCTAAAAAAAGATCAATTTTAGGTCGTGAAGAAGACCGTGGAGTCAGTTTAAGGTCATAGGAGGATTGGAGGCGGTTTAAAGTCTTAGACAAGACGGAGCTTAACGAGGATCTATTTTAGG
Source organism: Heliamphora pulchella (assembly GCA_032270985.1). Taxonomy (NCBI): domain Eukaryota; kingdom Viridiplantae; phylum Streptophyta; class Magnoliopsida; order Ericales; family Sarraceniaceae; genus Heliamphora; species Heliamphora pulchella. The sequence goes on along the minus strand of JAULJZ010134123.1, from coordinate 27,572 downwards.
TCGTGAAACTGACCAGAGAGTCAGTTCAAGATCATGAGGAGGATTAGAGGCAGTTTATGGTCTTACACACGATCGAGCTAAACGAGAGTCAGTTTAAGGTAATGAGGAAGACCGAAAGTGGTTTAAGGTCTTAGACAAGACTGAGTAAACGAGGAATAGTTTTAGGTCGTGAACCAGATATGAGTGTCAGTTTAAGGTCATGAGGAGGATTGGAGACAGTTTAAGGTTTTTGACAAGAGTGAGCTAAAGGAGAATCAATTTTAGGTCATGAATAGAACCGGAGAGTCTGTTTAAGGTAATGAGGAGGACTAGAGGTGGTTTAAGACCTTAGACAAGACGGAGCTTAACGAGGAACTGTTTAAGGTCATGAGGAGCACTGCAGGCAACTTAAGGTCTAAGATAAGACCGAACTAAAAGAGGATCAATTTCAGGTCGTGAACAGGAACAGAGAGTTAGTTTAAGGTTAATAGGAGGATCGAAAGCGCTTTATCGTCTTGGACAAAACCGAGCTAAAGGAGGATCAATTTTAGGTCGGGAACAGGACCGAAGAATCAGTTTATGATCATTAGGAGGATCGGAGGCAATTTAAGTTCTTAAACAAGGCTGAGCTTAAAGAGGATCGATTTTAGATCGCGAACAAGAATGGAGAGTCAGCTCACAGTCATGAAGCGAACTTGAGGAGATTTAAGGTCTTGGACACGACCGAACTACATGAGGATCAATTTTATGTTGTGAAGAGAACTGGGGAGTCAGTTTAAGGTCATGAGGAGGACCGGAGGCATTTTAAGTATTGGACAAGATCGAGCTTAATAAGGATCAGTTTTAGATCGGGAATAGGAACGGAGAGTCAGTTTAAGGTCATGAGGAGGACCAAAGGCGGTTTAAGGTCTTTTGACAAGATTGAGCTAAACGATGATCAATTATAGGTCATGAACAGGACATCAGAGCCAGTTTAAAGTCATGAAGACGACTAGAGACAGTTTATGGTCTTCAAAAAACCCGAGCTAAATAAGAATCAATTTTAAGTTCTGAACAGGACCGAAAGCGATTTAAGGTCTTGGGCAAGACCGACCTAAACGGGGATCATTTTTAGGTCGTGAACAGGACCGGGGTGCCAGTTTAAGGCCACGAGGAGAACCAAAGGCAGTGTAAGGTCTTGGATAAAATCGAGCTAAACGATGATTAGTTTTAGGTCGTGAACAGGACATGGGAGTCAATTTAAGGTCAACAGAAGAACCAGAGGTGGTTTAAGATCTTGGAGAAGAGCGAGCTAAACAAAGACCAGTTTTAGGTCATTAACAAGACCAGAGAGTTAGTTTAAGGTAATGGGAAGGACCGAAAGCCGTTTAAGATCTTGGACAAGACCGAGCTAAACAAGAATCAATTTTAGGTCGTAAACAAGACTGAAAAGTCAGTTTAAGGGAACGAGGAGGAATGGAGGCGATTTAAGGTCTTTGGCAATATCAAACTAAAAGAGGATTAGTTTTAGGTCGTGAACAGGACCGAGGAGCGAGTTTAAAGTCTTGAGAAGGACCGAAGGTGCTTTATGGTCTTGGACAAGACTAGGCTAAACAAGGATCAATTTTAGGATGTGAATATGATCGGGGAGTCAGTTTAAAGTCATGAGGAGGACTAGGAGCGGTTTAAGGTCTCAGAAAAGGCGGAGCTTAATGAGGTCCTATTTTAGGTCGTGAACAGGATCGGAGAGTCATCTTAAAGTTATGAGGAAGACTAGAGGTAGTTTAAGGTCTTGAACAAGACCAAGCTAAACGAGGATCAATTTTATGCCGTGAACAGGACCGGAGAGTAAATTTAATGTCATGACGAGAACTAGTGGTGATTTAAGGTCTTGGACAAGATCGAACTAAATAAAAATCAATTTTAGGTTGTGAATAGGACCGAAAAATCGGTTTATTGTCATGAGAAGGACCGAAAATGGCTTTAGGTCTCTACACAAGACCGAGCTAAATGGAGATCATTTTTAGGACATGAACAAGACCGGGTAGTGAGTTTATGTCCATAAGAAAGACCGTAGGCGGTTTAAGGTCTTTAATAAGACCAAGCTATAGGATGATCAGTTTTAGGTCGTGAACGGAACTAGTGAGTTAGTTTAAGGTTATAAAAAGGATTAGAGGAACTTTATGATCTTAGACAAGGCCGAGCAAAACAAAGATCAATTTTAGGTTGTAAAAAGTCAAAAAAGTCAGTTTAAGGTCACGAGAAGGACACGAGGCAGTTTAAGGTCTTAAACAGGACAAAGCTTAACGCGGATCTATTTTAGGTCGTGAACAGAACCAGAGAATCAGTTTAAGGTTATGAGGAGGACTAGAGGTGGTTTAAGATCTTAGACACGACCGAGCTAAACGAGGATCAATTTTAGATCGTGAAGAGGATCGAAGAGTCAGTTTTAGGTCAAAAATAGGTTATAGGAGTCAGTTTAAAGTCATGAAGAGGATCGGAGGTCGTTTAAGGTCTTAGATAAGACGGAGCTTAATGAGCATCTGTTTTAAGTCGTGAACAGGATCAGAGAGTTAGTTTAAGGTTATGAGGACTGGAGTCAGTTTAAGGTCTTGGACCAGACAACGCTAAACGAGTATCAGTTTTAGGTCATGAACAAAATCGTAAAGTCAGCTAAATGTCATGAGGAGGACCAGAGGTGATTTAAGGTCTTGGACAAGACCGAGCTAAATGAGGATACGTTTTTAGGTTGTGAATAGGGCCAGGGAATCATTTTAGGGTTATAAAGATTAAGGAGGACCGAAGATGGTTTTAGATCTTCACACTTGACCGAGCTAAATGGGAATCATTTTTAGTTCGCGAACAGGACCGGAGAGTCAGTTTAAAGTCATGAGGAGAACCAAAGGCAGTGTAAGGTCTTAGATAAAATCGAGCTAAACAAGCACTAATTTTAGATCGTGAACAGAACAGAGGAGTTCATTTAAGGTCATGAGAAGTACCAGAGGCGATTTAAGGTATTAGAAAAGACCGAGCCAAACTAGGATCAGATTTAGGTCGTTAATAAGACCAGGCAGTCAATTTAAGACCATAAGGAGGATCGGAGGCAGTTTAAGGTCTGGGACAAGACCGAGCTAAATGAAATTTATTTTTTGGTTGTTAACAGGACCAGCGAGTCAGTTAAAGGTCATGAGGAGGATTGGGGGTGTTTTAAGGTCTTGGACAAGACCAAGTTAAACGAGGACTAGTTTTAAGTTGTAAACAGGACCAGAGAGTCAGTTTAAGCTAATGAGGAGGATTGGATGGGATTTAAGGTTTTTGGCAAGATCAAGCAAAATAAGGATCAAGTTTAGGTCGCGAACAAAATCGAAAAACCAGTTTAAGGGTATGACAAGGACCAGAGGTGCTTTATGGTCTTAGACAAGATCGAGCGAAATGAACATCAATTTTAGGTCGTGAACAGGACCGAAGAGTTAGTTTAAGGTCATGAGAAGGACCGGAGGCGGTTTAAAGTCTTAAACAAGACGGAGCTTACCGAGCGTCTGTATTAGGTCGTGCATAGAACTAGAGAGTCAGTTTAAGGTTATGAGAAGGACTGGAGGCAGTTTAAGGTCTTGAATAAGAGCGAGCTAAACGAGGATAAGTTTTAGGTCGTGGACATGACCGGGTAGTCAGTCAAATGTCATGAGAAGAACCGGAGGTGGTTTAATACCTCGTACAAGACCAAACTAAATAAGGATCGATTTTAGGTTGTGAACAGGACCGATGAGTCAGTTTAACGTCATGGGAAAGAACGAAGAATGTTTTAGACCTTCACACAAGATGGGGAAGTCATTTTAAGGTCTTGAGGAAGATCGAGGGCGGTTTAAGGTCTTTTATAAAACCAAGCTAAAGAAGGATCAGTTTTAGGTTGTGAAAAGGACCAGGGAGCCAATTTATGGTCAGGGGAAGGATTGGAGATGGTTTAAGGTCTTTGACAAGATAGAGCTGAAGGAAGATCATTTTTAGGTCGTGAACAGAACTGAGGAGTCAGTATAAGGTTATGAGGAGGACTGGAGGTGCTTTATGGTCTTAGATAAGAACGAGTTAAACGAGGATCAATTTTAAGTCGTTAATAAGACTAGGAATTTAGTTTAAGGCTATGAGGAGAATCGGAGGCAATTTAGGGTATGGGAGAAGACCAAACTAATTGAGGATCAATTTTAGGTCGTTAACTGGACAGATGAATCGATTTAAGGTCATGAGGAGGACCGGAGGTGGTTTAAGACCGAGCTAAACAAGAACCAGTTTTAGGTCGTGAATAGGACCTAAGTCAGTTTAAGCTAGTGAGGAGGATTGGAGGCGGTTCAAGGTCTTTGACAAGACCAAGCTAAAGGAGGATCAATTTTAGATCGTAAGGAGGACATGGGGTGCTTTATGGTCTTGGACAAGATGGAGCTAAAGGAGGATCAATTTTAGGTCGTGAACAAGACTAGAGAGTCAGTTTAAGGTCATGAGGAGGACCGAAAGCAGTTTAAGATCTTAGACAAGACGGAGCTTAACGAGCATCTGTTTTAGGTCGTGAACAGTACCAGAGAGTCAGTTTAAGGATATGATGAGGATTAGAGGTAGTTTAAGGTCTTGCACAAAATCGAGCTAAATGAGGATCAATTTTAGGTCGTGAACAGGACCGGAGAGTCAGTTTAATGTCACGAGGAGAACCATAGGTGATTTAAGGTCTTGAACAAGACTGAGCTAAATGATGATCAATTTTAGGTTGTGAACAGGACTAGAGAATCAGTTTATTGTCATGAGTAGGATCAAAGTTAGTTTTAAGTCTCTATACAAGACCGAGGTAAACGGGGGATCAATTTTCGATCATGAACAAGACTGGATAGTGAGTTTAAGGCCATGAAAAGGACTGAAGGCGGTTTAAGATCTTCGACAAGGCCGAGCTATAGGAGGATCAATTTTTGGTCGTGAACAGAACCAGTAAGTCAATTTAGGGTTATAAGGACCAGAGGAACTTTATGATCTTGGACAAGGCCGAGCAAAATAAGGATCAATTTTAGGTCGTGAAAAAATCGAAGAGACAATTTAAGGTCATGGGGAGAACTCGAGGCAGTTTAAGGTCTTAAACAAGACGGAGCTTAACCCGGATCTATTTTAGGTCGTAAACAGAGCCAGAGAGTCAATTTAAGGTTATAAGGAGGATTAGAGGCGGTTTAAGATCTTGGACATGACCAAGATAAACGATGATAAGTTTTAGGTCGTGAAGAGGACTGTAGAGTCAGTTTAATGTCATGATGAGGACTAGTGGCGATTTAAGGTCTTAGAATAATTAACAGGATTGGAGTGTCAGTTTAAGATCATGAGAGGCCCAAAAGTGGTTTAAGATCTTAGGCAAGACTAAGCTCAATGAGGATTAGTTTTAGTTCGTGAACCAGACATGGGAGTCAGTTTAAGGTCATGATGAGGACCGAAAGCGGCTTAAGGTCTTTAACAAGACCGAACTAAAGGAGGATCAGTTTTAGGTCGTGAACAGGATCGGAGAGTCAATTTAAGGTCATGAGGAGGGTCGGAGGCGCTTTATGGTCTTGGAAAAAACCGAGTTAAACAAGAATCAGTATTAGATTGTGAAGAGGATTGAAGAGTCAGTTTAAAGTGATGAAGAAGACCGGAGGAGATTTAAGATCTTGAAAAAGACCGAGCTAAATAAGGATCAGTTCTTAGTCAGAAAGAGGACCAGAAAGTCATTTTAAGGTCATGAGGAGGACCAGATGTGATTTAAGGTCTTGGACAAGACTAAGCTAAACGATGATCAGTTTAAGGTCGTAAACAGCACCTTAGAGTTATTTTAACGTCGTGAGGAGGACTAGAGGTGGCTTAAGGTTTTAGACAAGACCAAGCTCAACGAGGATCAGTTTTAGATCGTGAAAAGACCAAGGAGTCAATTTATGGTAATGAAGAGGACCAAAGATGGTTTTACATCTTGACACAAAACTGACCTAAACGGAGATCATTATGAGGTTATGAACAGAACCGGGAAATTAATTTAAGGCCATGAGAAAGATCGGAGGCGGTTTAAGATCTTTGACAAGACCGAGCTAAAGGAGGATTAGTTTTGAATCGTAAACAGGACCAATGAGTCAGTTTAAGGTCATGATAAGGACCGGAGGTGCTTTATGGTCTTAGACAAGACCGATCTAAATAAGGATCAATTCTAGGTCATGAACATGATCGAAAAGTCAGTTTAAGATCATGAGGAGGACTGGATGCGATTCAAGGTCTGTTTTAAGTCGTGAACAAAATCAGAGAGTTAGTTTAAGGTCATTAGGAAAACTAGAGGCAGTTTAAGGTCTTGAACACGACCGAGCTAAACGAGGATCAGTTTTAGGTCGTGAATAGGTCCGAAAAGTTAGTTTAAGGTCACGATGAGGACTGGAAGCGGTTTAAGGTCTTAGACAAGATCGAGCTAAATAAGGATCAGTTTAACCTCAGGAACAAGACCAGGAGTCAGTTTATGGTTATCAGGAGAAATGGAGATGGTTTAAAGTCTTTGACATTACCGGGGTAAAAGAGGATCAGTTTTAGGTCGTGAACAGGACCAGAGAGTCAGTTTAAGGGAACGAGGAGGAATGGAGGCAATTTAAGGTCTTTGACAATATCAAGCTAAAGAAGGATTAGTTTTAGTTCGTAAACATGACAAATGAGTCAGTTTAAGGTCTTGACGAGGATCGAAGATGCTTTATGATCTTAGACAAGATCAACCTAAACGAGGATCAATTTTAGATTGTAAACTGGACCGGAGAGTCATTTTAAGGTCATGAGGACCAGAAGCGGTTTAAGGTCTTAGAAAAGGCAGAGCATAACAAGGTTCTATTTTAGGTCGTGAACAAGACTGAAGATTTAGCTTAAGGACATGAGGAAGACTGGAGGCAGTTTAAGGTCTTGGACAAGGCCGAGCTAAACGAGAATCATTTTTAAATCGTGAACAGTATTGGGGAGTCAGTTTAATGTCATGAGAAAAATCAAAGGTGATTTAAGGTGTTGGACAAGATCGAGCTAAATGAGGATCAGTTTTAGGTTGTAAATAGGACCGGAGAATCAGTTTATTGTCATGAGAAGGACCAAAGATGCTTTTAGGTCTCTACACAAGACCGAGCTAAACATGGATCATTTTTAGGTCATGAACAAGACTGGGTAGTGAGTTTATGGCCATGAGAAAGACAAAATGATTTAAGGTCTTTGACAAGACTGAGCTACAAGAGAATTAGTTTTAGGTCGTTAACAGAACCAGAAAGTCAATTTAAGGTCATGAGAAGGACTAGAGGCGATTTAAGATCTTGGACACGACTGAGCTAAATGCAGATCAGTTTTAGATCGTGAAGAGAACCGGGGAGTTAGTTTTACGTCGAGAATAGGTTCGGAAAGTCAGTTTAAGGTCATGAGAAGGACCGGAGGTCGTTTAACGTCTTAGATAAGACGGAGCTTAACGAGCATCTGTTTTAGGTCGTGAACAGGACCAGAGAGTTAGTTTAAGGTTATGAGGCTGGAGTCGGTTTAAGGTCTTAGACCAGACCAAGCTAAACGAGTATCAGTTTTAGGTCTTGAACAAAATTGTGGAGTCATTAAATGTTATGAGGAGGACCGGAGGTGATTTAAAGTCTTGGACAAGACCGAGCTAAATGAGGATCCGTTTTAGGTTGTGAACAGGACCAGGGAGTCATTTAAGGATCATAAGAAGGAATGAAGATAGTTTTAGATCTTTACACAAGAACGAGCTAAATGGGGATTATTTTTAGGCCGTGAATAGGACCAGGAAGTCAGTTTAAGGCCATGAGGAGAATCGAAGGCAGTCTATGGTCTTGGATAACACCGAGCTAAATGAACATTAATTTTAGGTCGTTAACAGAACAGAGGAGTCCATTTAAGGTCATGAGGAGGACTAGAGGCGGTTTAAGGTTTTAGACAAAATCGAGCTAAACCAGAATCAGATTTAAGTTGTCAATAAGATCAGATAGTCAGTTTAAGATTGTAAGGAGCATCGAAGGCAGTTTAAGATCTGGGACAAGATCGAGCTAAATGAGAATAAATTTTAGGTCGTTAACAAGATTGATGAGTCAGTTCAAGGTCATGAGGAGGACAAGAGGCAGTTTAAGGTCTTGGACAAGACTAAGCTATACGAGGACCAGTTTTAGGTTGTAAATAAGATCGGAGAGTCAGTTTAAACTGATGAGAAAGATTGGAGGAAATTTAAGGTCTTTGACAAGATCAAGCAAAAGGAGGATTAGGTTTAGGTCGTGAACAGAACTGGGGAGTCCGTTTAAGGGCATGAGGAGGACTGGAGGTGCTTTATGGTCATAAGATAAGATCGAGCGAAATGAACATCAGTTTTAGGTTGTGAACATGATCGGGGAGTCAGCTTAAGGTCATGAGGAGGATCGGAGGTGGTTTAAGATCTTAAACAAGACAGGGCTTACCGAGCATCTGTTTTAAGTCGTAAACATGATCAGAGAGTCAATTTAAGGTTATGAGAAGGACTGGAGGCAGTTTGAGGTCTTGTACAAGAGCGAGCTAAACGTTGATCAGTTTTAGATCGTGAACATGACTGGGGAGTCAGTCAAATGTCATGAGAAGAACTGGAGTTGGTTTAAGATCTTGTAGAAGACAAAGTTAAACAAGGATCAGTTTTAGGTTGTGAACAGGACCGATGAGTCAATTTATCGTTATGAGGAGGACCGAAGATCATTTTAGGTCTTTACATAAGACAGGGAAGTCACTTTAAGATCCCGAAGAAGACCAAGGGCGGTTTAAGGTCTTTTACATGATCGAGCTAAAGGATGAACAGTTTTAGGTCGTGAAAAGGTTGTGAAAAAGACCAAAGAGTCAATTTAAGGTTATGAGAAGGATTGGAGGCGGTTTAAGGTCTTTAACAAGATCGACTGAAGGAAGATCATTTTTAGGTTGTTAACAGAACTGAGGAGTCAGTATAAGGTTACGAGGAAGACCGAAGGTGCTTTATGGTCTTGGACAAGATCGAGCTAAATGAGAATAAATTTTAAGTCGTTAATAAGACCAGAGATTTAGTTTAAGGGCATGAGGAGGATCGAAGGCATTTAAGGTATGGGAGAAGAGCAAACTAATTGAGGATCAATTTTAGGTCGTTAATTGGACAGAGGAGCCAATTTAACGTCACGAGGAGGACTAGAGGTGGTTTAAGGTCTTGACAAGACCGAGCTAAACGAGGACCAGTTTTAGGTCGTGAATAGGACCTGAGAGTCAATTTAAGCTAGTGAGGAGGATTGGAGACGGTTCAAGGTCTTTGACAAGACCAAGGTAAAGGAGGATCAGTTTTAGATCGTGAGGAGGATCGGAGGTGCTTTATGATCTTGGACAAGATGGAGCTAAAAGAGGATCAATTGTAGGTCGTGAACAAGATCGGAGAGTCAGTTTAAGGTCATAAGGAAAACTGAAAGCGGTTTAAATCTTAGACAAGACGGAGCTTAACGAGCATCTGTTTTAGGTCGTGAACAAGACCGGTGAATCAGTTTAAGGTTATGAGGAGAATTAGATGTGGTTTAAGGTCTTGCACAAGATCGAGCTAAACGATGATCAGTTTTAGATCGTGAACAGGACCAGGGAGTCAGTTTAATGTCATGAGGAGAACCAGAGGTGATTTAAGGTGTTGGACAAGACCGAGCTAAAGGAGGATCAATTTTAAGTTATGAACAGGATCGAGAAATCAGTTTATTGTCAGGAGGAGGACCGATGATAATTTTAGGTCTCTACACAAGACCGAGGTAAATGAGATATTATTTTTAGGTCATGAACAAGACTGAGTTGTGAGTTTATGGCCATGAGAAGGACGAAAAGCAGTTTAGACGAAAAGCAGTTTAAGGTCTTTGACAAAACCGAGCTATAAGAAGTTCAGTTTTAGGTCGTGAACAGAACCAGTGAGTTAGTTTAAGGTTATAAGGAGGACCGAAGGAATGTTATGATCTTGAACAAGTCCAAGCAAAACAAGGATCAATTTTAGGTCGTGAAAAGGCTGAAGAGTCAGTTTAAGGTCATGAGAAGGACACGAGGCACTTTAAGGTCTTAAACAAGACGGAGCTTAACGCGGATCTAGTTTAGGTCGTGGACAGAATCAAAGAGTCAGTTTAATGTCATGAGGAGGACTAGAGGTGGTTTAAGTTCTTGGACACGACCGAGCTAAACGAGAATTAGTTTTAGGTCGTGACGGGAACCATAGAGTCAGTTTAAGGTCATGATGAGGACTGAAGGCGATTTAAGGCCTTGGAATAATGAACAGGATTGCGAAGTCAGTTTAAGGTCATGAGAGGATCGGAAGTGGTTTAAGGTCTTAGGCAAGACTAAGCTAAATGAGGATTGGTTTTAGCTCGTGAACCAAACATGAGAGTCAGTTTAATGTCATGAGGAGAACCAGAGGCAGCTTAAGGTCTTTGACAAGATCGAGTTAAAGAAAGATTAGTTTTAAGTTGTGAACAGGATCGGGGAGTAAATTTAAGTTCATGAGGAGGGCTGGAGGCGTTTTATGATCTTGGACAAGACCGAGCTAAACGAGAATCAGTTTTAGATCGTGAAAAGGATTGGAGAGTCAGTTTAAGATCATGAAGAAGACTGGAGGAGATTTAAGGTCTTTGACAAGACCGAGCTAAATAAGAATCAATTTTTAGTTAAGAACAGGACTAGAGAGTCATTTTAAGGTTATGAGGAGAACTAGAGGCGGTTTAAGATTTTGGAGAAGACCAAGTTAAATGAGGATTAGTTTTAAATTGTAAAAAGGACCAGGGAGTTAGTTTATGATAATGAAGAGGACCAAAGATGGTTTTACGTCTTGACACAAGACCGAGTTAAACGAGGATCATTATGAGGTCATGAACAGAATCGGAGAATTAGTTTAAAGTCATGAGAAGGACCAGAGACGGTTTAAGGTCTTTGATAAGACCGAGCTAAAGGGGGATCAGTTTTAAGTCGTAAACAGGACCACGGTGTCAGTTTAAGGTCATGAGAAGGACCGGAGGCGCTTTATGGTCTTGGACAAGACCGATCTAAACAAGGGATAATTCTAGCTCGTGAAGAAGACTGGAAAGTTAGTTTAAGACCCTGAGGAGGACTGGATGCGATTTAAGGTCTTAGACAAGACGAAGCTTAATGAGGATCAATTTTAAGTCGTGAACATAACCGGAGAGTTAGTTTAAGGTCATTAGGAGAACTAGATGCAGTTTAAGGTCTTGGACACGACCGAACTAAACGAGGATCAGTTTTAGGTCGTGAAGAGGACTGTGAAGTTAGTTTAAGGTCATGGGGAGGGCCGAATGTGGTTTAAGGTCTTAGACAAGACCTAGCTAAATAAGGATCAGTTTAACGTCAAGAACAGGACTGAGAGTCAGTTTAAGGTCATGAGAAGGACCGGAAGAGGTTTAAGTAAGGATCAGTTTTAGGTCAAGAACAGGACTGTGAGTCGTTTTAAGGTCATGAGAAGGACCAGAGGAGGTTTAAGGTCTTAAACAAGACCGAGTTAAATGAGGATCAGTTTCATGTCAAAAGAAAGACCGGAGGCGATTTAAGGTCTTGGACAAGATCAAGCTAAACGAAGATCAATTTTAGGTCACAAATAGAACCGTGGAGTCAGTTTAAAATCATGAGGAGGACCAGAGGCGGTTTAAGGTCTTAGACAAGACTAAGTTAAACAAGGATTAGTTTTAGGTTGTGAGCTGAACATTGGAGTTAGTTTAAGGTCAATAAGAGGACCGTAGGCGGCTTAAGGTCTTTGACAAGACCGAGCTAAAGGATGACCAGTTTTAGGTCATGAAGAGGACTGGGGAGTCAGCTTAAGGTCCCGAGGAGGACCGAAGGCGGTTTAAGGTCTTGGATAAAACCAAGCTAAATAAGGGTCAGTTTTAAGTCGGGAATAAGAACGGGGAGTTAGTTTAAGGTCATGAGAAGGATTAGTGGCGGTTTAAGGTCTTTGACATGACCAAGCTAAAAAAAGATCAGTTTTAGGCCGTGAACAATACTAGAGAGTTAGTTTAAGGTCATGATGAGGACCGAAGGTTCTTTATGGTCTTGGACAAGATCGAGCTTAATAAGGATCAATTTTAGGTTGTGAACAAGACCGTAGAGTCATTTTAAGGTCATGAGAAGAACTGGAGACGGTTTAAGGTCTTAGAGAAGATGGAGCTTAACGAGAATTTGTTTTAGGTCGTGAAAATGACCGAAGAGTCAGTTCAAGACCATGAGGAGAACTAGAGGCGATTTATGGTCTTGCACACGACCGAACTAAACGAGGATCGATTTAAGGTAATAAGGAGAACCAAAAGTGATTTAAGGTCTTAGACTAGACTGAGCTTAACGAGGAATAGTTTTAGGTCGTGAACCGGACATGGGAGTCAGTTTAAGGTCATGTGGAGAATCAGAGATGACTTAGGGTCTTTGACAAGAACGAGATAAAGGAGAATCAGTTTTAAGTCGTGAATAGAATCAGAGAGTCAGTTTAAGATCATGAAGAGGACCGGAGGCGCTCTATGGTCTTGGATAAGATCAAACTAAACGAGGATCAGGATCAGTTTTAGGTCGTAAACAGGATCGAAGAGTCAATTTAAGATAATGAGGAGGACCGAAGACGGTTTAAGGTCTTAGACAAGACGGTGCTCAACAAGGAACTGTTTAAGATCATGAGAAGGACCGTAGGCAGCTTAAGGTCTTAGATAAGACCGAGCTAAAGGAGAATCAATTTCTGGCCGTGAATAGGAACGGAGAGTTAGTTTAAGGTCAAGAGGAGAACCAGAAGCACTTTATGGTCTTGGACAAGACCGATCTAAAGGAGGATCAATATTAGGTCATAAGGACTGGAGAATCAATTTAAGATCATAAGGAGGACTGGAGGCGATTTAAGCTCTTAAACAAGACGATGCTTAACGAGGATTGATTTTAGATCGTGAACAAGACCGGAGAGTCAGTTTATAATCATGAAGCGGACTTCAGGCAGTTTAAGGTCTTGAACAAGACCGAGCTAAACGAGAATCAATTTTATGTCGTGAAGAATACCAATGAATCAATTTAAGGTCATGAAGAGGACTGGAGGCGGTTTAAGTCTTGGACAAGATCGAGCTTAATAAGGATCAGTTTTAGGTTAGGAACATGAACGAGGAGTTAGTTTAAGGTCATGAGGACCAAAGGCGGTTTAAGGTCTTTTGACAAGTCCAAGCTAAACGATGATCAATTTTAGGTCATGAAAATGGCTAGAAACGGTTTAAGGTCTTCAAAAAAATTGAGCTAAATGAGAATCAATTTTAGGTTCTAAACAGAAGCGAGGATTAGTTTAACGTCATGAAAAGGACCGAAAGCAGTTTAAAGCATTGGGCAAGACCGACTTAAATGGGGATCATTTTTAGGTCGTGAACAGGACCGAGAAGTCAGTTTAAGGCCATGAGGAGAACTAGAGGCAGTGTAAGGTTTTTGATAAGACCGAGCTAAACGAGGATTAGTTTTAGGTCGTGAACAGGACAGATGAGTCAATTTAAGATCATGAGAAGGACCAGAAGTGGTTTAAGGTTTTGGATAAGAGCGAGCTAAACAAGGATCAGTTTTAGACCGCTAATAAGACAAGAGAATCAGTTTAAGATCATGAGCAGGACCGAAAAAAGTAAAAGATCTTGGAGAGAACCGAGCTAAATGAGGATCAATTTTAGGTCGTTAATAGAACTTGGGAGTTAGTTTAAGACAATGAGAAGGACCGTAAGCGGTTTAAGGTATTAGACAAGATCGAGCTAAACGAGGAACAATTTTAGGTCGTAAACAGAATTAGGGAGTCAATTTAAGGTAACGAGGAGGAATGGAGACGGTTTAAGGTCTTTGACAATATCATGCTAATGGAGGATTACTTTTAGGTTGTGAACAGGACCGATGAGTCAGTTTAAGGTCTTAAGTAGGACCGGAGATGCTTTATGGTCTTGGACAAGATTAAGCTAAACGAGGATCAGTTTTAAGTTGTGAACATGATCGAAAAATTAGTTTAAGGTCATGAGGAGAACCAGAAGCGATTTAAGGTCTTAGAAAGGGCGGAGCTTAACGGGGTTCTATTTTAGATCGTGAATAGGACCGGAGAGTCAGTTTGAGGTCATGAGAAGGATGCAAGGCGGTTTATGGTCTTAAACAAGACGGAGCTTACCGCAGATCTATTTTAGTTCGTAAATAGAACCAGAGAGCCAGTTTAAGATCATGACGAGGATTAGAGGCGGTTTAAGATATTAGATACGACCGAGCTAAACGAGAATCAGTTTCAGGTTGTGAAGAAGACCAGAGAGTCAATTTTTGGTCGTGAAGAGGACCGGAGAGTCAGTTTTAGGTCGTGAACAGATCCGGTGAGTCAATTTAAGGTCATGAGTAGGACCGGAGGTCGTTTAAGTTCTTAGATAAGACGGAGCTTAACGAGCATATGTTTTAGGTCGTGAACAAGACCATTGAGTTAGTTTAAGGTTATGAGGACTAGAGTCGGTTTAAGGTCATGGACCAGACCAAGTTAAACGAGCATCAGTTTTAGGTCATGACCAAAACCGTGGAGTTAGTTAAATGTCATGAGGAGGACCAGAGGTGATTTAAGGCCTTGGACAAGACCGAGCTAAATAAGGATCCGTTTTAGATTGTGAATAGGACAAGGGAGTTATTTTAGGGTCATAAGGAGGACATTCGATGGTTTTAGATCTTTACAGAAGACCGAGCTAAACGAGAATCATTTTTAGGTCGTGAAAAGGACCGGAGAGTCAGTTTAAGGCCATGAGGAGAACCGAAGGCAGTGTATGGTATTGGATAAAACCAAGCTAAACGATGACTAATTTTAGGTCGTGAACAAGACCAAGCTAAACGAGGACCAGTTTTTGATTGTGAACATGATCGGAGAGTCAGTTTAAGCTAATGAGGAGGATTAAAGGGGATTTAAGGTCTTTGACAAGATCAAGCAAAAGGAGGATTAGGTTTAGGTCGTGAACAGAACTAGGGAGTCAGTTTGAAGGCATGAGAAGAACCGAAAGTGCTTTATGGTCTTGGACAAGATCAAGTTAAACAAACATCAATTTTAGATCGTGAATAGGATCGAAGAGTCAGTCAAATGTCATGAAAAGAACCGGAGGTGATTTAAGCTTTTGTACAAGACCGAGCTAAATAAGGATTAGTTTTATGTTGTGAACAAGACCGATGAATCAGTTTATCGTCATGAGGATGACCGAAGACCGTTTTAGATCTTTACACAAGACCTAGCAAAACGAGGATCATTTTAAGGTCATGAACAAAACCGGGGAGTCAGTTTAAGGTCCTGAGAAAGACCGAGGGCAGTTTAAGGTTTTTTACAAGACTGAACTAAAGGAGGATCAGTTTTAGATCGTGAAAAGGACCAGGGAGTCAGTTTAAGGTCATGAGAAAAATTGGAGACGGTTTAAGATCTTTGACAAGATCGAGCTGAAGGAAGATCATTTTTAGGTCGTAAAAAGAACCGAGGAGTCAGTATAAGGTCATGAGGAGGATCGGAGGTGTTTTATGGTCTTGGACAACATCGAGCTAAACGAGGATCAATTTTAGGTCGTTAGTAAGACCAAGGAGTCAATTTAAAATTATGAAGAGAACCGAAGGCAATTTATGGTCTGGGAGAAGACCAGGCAAAATGAGGAACAATTTTAGGTTGTTAACATGACAAAAGAGTCAGTTTAAGATCATAAAGAGGACCGGAGGTGGTTTAAGGTCTTGGACAAGATCGAGCTAAATGAGGACCAGTTTTAGATCATGAATAGAACGTGGAAGTCAGTTTAAGCTAGTGAGGAGGATTTGAGGCTGTTCAAGGTCTTTGACAAGATGGAGTTCAAGGACGGTTAGTTTTAGGTCATGAGGTGGACCGGAGGTGCTTTATGGTATTGGAAAAGATCGAGCTAAACGATGAACAATTTTAGGTCGTGAATAGAACAAGAGAATCAGTTTAAAGTTATGAGGAGGACCGAAAGTTGTTTAGAGTCTTAGACAAGACAGAGCTTAACGAGCATCTATTTTAGGTTGTGAACAAGATCAGAGAGTCAGTTTAAGGTTATGAAGAGGACTAGAGGCGGTTTAAGGTTTTAGACAAGACCTAGCTAGAGAAATTGTTTTTGGTTGTGAATAGGACCAGGGAATCAGTTTAATGTCATGAGGAGGACCGAAGGTGATTTAAGATCTTTGACAAGACCGAGCAAAATGAGAATCAATTTTAGGTTATGAACAGGACCAGAGAGTCAGTTTATGGTCATGAGGAGATCTGAAGATGGTTTTAAGTCTTTACACAAAACCAAGCTAAACGAAGATCATTTTGAGGTCCTTAATAGAATCGGGGAGTCAGTTTAAGGCCATGAGGAGAATCGGGGGCGATTTAAGGTCTTTGATAAGATCGAGCTAAAGGAGAATCAGTTTTAGGTTGCTAATAAGTCTAGGGAGTCAGTTTAAGGGCATGAGAAGGACCGGAGACACTTTATGATCTTGGACAAGACCGAGCTAAACGATGATTAATTTTAGATCATGAGCAGGATCGAAGAGTCAGTTTAAAGTCATGAAGAGGACGAGAAGTGGTTTAAAGTCTTAGACAAGACGGAGTTTAATGAGTATCTGTTTTAGGTCGTAAACAGGACCAGAGAGTCAGTTTAAGATCATGAGAAAGACTTGAAGCGATTCAAGTTCTTAGACTAAACAGAGCTGAACGAGGATCGATTTTAGGTCGTAAAGAGGACCGGGAAGTCAGTTTAAGGTCATTAGGAGCACTGGAGGCGATTTAAAGTTTTGAAAAAGACCGACCTAAATAATGATTAGTTTTAGGTCGAAAACAGAAACGGGAAGTGGGTTTAAAGTCATGAGGAGGACCGGAGGCGGTTTAAGGTCTTAGACAAGACCAAGCTAAACGAGGATCAATTTTAGATCATGAACAAGACCTCAAAACCAGTCTAAGGTAATAAGGAGGGCTAGAAGCGGTTTAAAGTCTTAAACAAAACAACGCTAAATGAAGATCAATTTTAGTTCTTGAATAGGTTCAAGGAGTCAATTTAACATCATGAGGAGGACTGGAAGATGTTTAAGGTCTTAGAGAAGACCGAGCTAAACAAGGATTTGTTTTACGTCGTGAACAGGATCAGAGAATCTGTTTATGATTATAAGGAGGACCGGAGGTGTTTTATGGTCTTAGACAAGACCGAGCTAAACGAGGATTAATTTTAGATTGTGAAATGAAGCGAAGAGTTAGTTAAGGTCAAAAGGAGAACCGGAGGCGATGTAAGGTCTTAGATAAGACGAAGCTTAACGATGATCTGTTTTACATTGTGAACAGGAGCAAAGAATCAGTTTACGGTCATGAGGAGGACTGAAGGCAGTTTAAGGTCTTGGACTAAACCGTGCTAAACGAGGATCAATTTTAGTTCGTGAAGACGACCAATGAGTCAGTTTCAGGTCATGAGGAGGTCTGGTGGCAGTTTAAGGTCTTGGACAAGACCAAACTTAACGAGGATCAATTTTAGGTCGACTGGAGAGTCAATCTAAGGTCATGAAGAGGGCCAGAGGTGGTTTATGGTCTTAGAATAGTGAACAAGAGCGGGGGAATCGGTTTAAATTCATGAGGAGGAGTAGAGGCGATTTAAGGTCTTGGACAAGATGATGCTAAACGAAAATCAATTTTAGGTCATGAATAGAATAATGGAGTTAGTTTAAGGTCATGAGGATGACCAGAGGTGGTTCAAGGTCTTTGACAAGAACGAGCTAAAGCAGGATTAGTTTTAGGTCTTGAACATGACTGTAGAGTCAGTTTAAGGTCATGACGAAGACCAATGGCGTTTTATGGTTTGGTGATGACCGAGCAAAACGATAATCAATTTTAGATCGTGAACAGAATCGGAGAGTCAGTTTAAGATTATGAGAAGGACCAGATGCGATTTAAAGTCTTGGACAAGACCGAGCTAAACAAAGATTAGTTTTAGGTCGTGAAAATGACCAGAGAGTCAGTTTAAGGTTATGAGGAGGACTAGAGGTGGTTTAAGGTCATGAGTAGAACCGAAGGCGGTTTAAGGTCTTAGATAAGATCGAGCTAAACGAGGATCAATTTTAGGTCCTGAATAGGATCTAAAAGCTAATTTAAGGTCATAAGGAGGGCTAAAGACGGTTTAAGGTCTTTAACAAGACCGAGCTAAATGAGAATCAGTTTTAGGTCATGAACAGAACCTTAGAGTCAGTTTAAGGTCACGAACAGCACCTTAGAGGCGGTTTGAAGTCTTAAACAAAATCGAGCTAAATGAGGATCAATTTTAGATCGTGAACAGGACCGGAGAGTCAGTTTAATGTCTGAGGAGAATTGGAGGTGATTTAGGGTCTTCGACAAAATCGAGCTAAATGAGAATCAATTTTAGGTTGTGAACAGGACCAGAGAGTCAATTTATAGTCATGAAGAGGACCAAATATGGTTTTATGTCTTTACACAAGATCAAGTTAAACGGGGATCAGTTTTAGGTCGTGAAAATGACTAGGGAGTCAATTTAAGGAAATGAGGAGGATTAGAGGCAGTTTAACGTCTTTGACAAGATCAACTTACAGGAGGATCAATTTTAGGTTGTGAACAGAACTGGGTAGTGAGTTTAAAGTCATAAGGAGGACCGGAGGTGCTTTATGGTCTTAGATAAGATTGAACTAAACGAGAATCAATTTTAGGTCGTGAACCGAACTTGGAAGTCAGTTTATATCCATGAGAAGGAGTAGAGACGGTTTAAGATCTTTGACAAGACCGAGTGATATGAGGATCAATTTTAGGTCGTGAACAAAACTAGGGACTCGGTTTAAGGTCTTGATGAGGACCAGAGAGCTTTATGGCCATGGACAAGACCGAGCTAAACAAGGATCAATTTTAGGTCGTGAACCGTGGAGTTGGTTTAAGGTCAAAAGAAGGACTGAAGGCAGTTTAAGGTCTTAGACCAGACGGAGCTTAACGAGAATCTATTTTAGGTCATGAACATCACCGGAGAGTCAGTTTAACGTCATGAGGAAGACTAGAGACAGTTTAACGTCTCAGAGAAGACGTAGCTTAACGAAGATCTGTTTTAGATCGTGAACAGGATCGAAAGAGTCAGTTTAAGGTCATGAGAAGCACCGTAGGCGGCTTAAGGTCTTTGATAAAATCGAGCTAAATGAAGATTAGTTTTAGGTCGTGAACAGGACCCGGAGTCAGTTTAATATCAAGAGGAGGACCGGAGGCGCTTTATGGTCTTGGACAAGACCGAGCCAAACCAGGATCAATTTTAGGTCGTGAACAGAACCAAAGAGTTAGTTTAAGGTCATGAGGAGAATCGGAGGCGATTTAAGCACTTAGGCAAGACGGAGCTTAACGATGAACTATTTTAGATCGTGAACAGGACCAGAGAGTCAGCTTACAGTCATGAAGTGGACTTGAGGTAGTTTAAATTCTAGCACAAGATCGAGCAAAACGAGAATCAACTTTATGTCGTGAAGAGAATTGGATAGTCAATTTAAGGTCATGAAGAGGACCGCAGGCGGTTTAAGTCTTGGACGAGACCGAGCTAAATAAAGATCAGTTTTAGGTCGGGAACAGAAACAGAGAGTCAATTTAAAGTCACGAGGAGGACCAGAGGCGGTTTAAGATATTAGACAAAACGGAGCTTAACGAACATCTGTTTTAGGTCGCGAACAGGATCGAAGTTTAAGGTCTTGGATAAGACCGAGCTAAACAATGATCAATTTTAGATCGTGAACAAGACCGGGATTCAGTTTTAAGTCATGACGAGAACCGAAGGCGATTTGTGATCTTAGACAAGATTGTGCAAAAGAAGCATCAATTTTAGGTCGTAAATAAGAACATAGAGTCAGTTTAAGGTCATGAAAAGGACCAAAGGTGCTTTTTGGTCTTAGACAAGATCGAGCTAAATGAGAATCAATTTTAGTTCATGAATAGGACTAGGGAGTCAGTTTAAGGTCATGAGAAGAATCGGAGGTCGTTTAAGGTCTCAGACAAGATGGAACTTAACGAGCATCTGTTTTAGGTTGTGAACAGGACCAAAGAGTCAGTTTAAGGTTATGAGGACTGGAGTCGATTTAAGGTCTTGGACCAGACCGAACTAAACGAATACCAATTTTAGGTCGTGAACAAAACTGGAGAGTCAATTAAATGTCATGAGGAAGACCGGAGATGATTTAAGGTCTTGGACAAGACGGAGCTAAATGAGGATCAGTTTTATAGGTTGTGAATAGGACCAGTGAGTCATTTTAGGGTTATAAGGAGGATCGAAAATAGTTTTAGATCTTTACACAAGACCGAACAAAACGAGAATTATTTTTAGGTCGTGAAAAGAACCGGAGAGTCAGTTTAAGGCTATGAGAAGAACTAAAGACAATGTAAGGTCTTAGATAAAATCAAGCTAAACGAGGATTAATTTTAGGTCGTAAACAGAATAGAGGAGTCCATTTAAGATCATGAGGAGGGTCAGAGGCGGTTTAAGGTCTTGGACAAGATCAAGCTAAACTAGGGTCAGATTTAGGTCGTCAATAAGACTAGGGAGTCAGTTTAAGATTATAAGAAGGACCTGAGGCAATTTAAGGTCTGGGACAAGATCAAGGTAAATGAGAATCAATTTTAGGTCGTTAATAGGATCGAAAAGTCAGTTTAAGGTCATGAGGAGGACTGGAGGCGGTTTAAAGTCTTGGACAAGACCAAGCTAAACGAGGACCAATTTTGGGTCGTGATCAGGACCGGAGAGTCAGTTTAAACTAATGGGGAGGATTATAGGGGATTTAAGATCTTTGACAAGATCAAGCAAAAGGAGGATCAAGTTTAGATCGTGAACAGAACTGGAGAGTCAATTTAAGGGCATGAAGAGGACTGGAGTTGCTTTATGGTCTTGGATAAGATCGAGCAAAACGAAGATCAATTTTAGGTCATGAACAGGACCGGAGAGTTAGTTTAAGGTTATGAGGAGGACCGGAGGTGATTTAAAGTCTTAAACAAGATGAAACTTACCGAGCATCTGCTTTAGGTTATGAACAGGACCAAAAAGTCAGTTTAAGGCTATGAGAAGGACTGGAGGTAGTTTAAGGTCTTGGACAAGAGCAAGCTAAACGAGAATCAATTTTAGGTCGTGAACAGGACCGGAGAGTCAGTCTAATGTCATGAGAAGAACCAAAGATGATTTAAGATATTGTACAAGATCGAGCAAAATAAGAATTAGTTTTAGGTTGTGAATAAGAGCTAGTTAAACAGGGATCATTTTGAGGTCATGAACAAAACCAGGGAGTTAGTTTAAGGTCCTGAGGAAGACCGAGGGCGGTTTAAGGTCTTTGACAAAATCGACCTAAAGGAAGACCAGTTTTAGGTCGTGAAAAGGATCAAGGAGTCAGTTTAAAGACATGAGGAGGATTTGAGGGTGGTTTAAGGTCTTTAACAAGACCGAGCTGAAGGAAGATCATTTTAGGTCGTGAATAGAACCGAGGAGACAGTATAAGATCATGAGAAAGACCGAAGGTACTTTATGGTCTTGGACAAGATCGAGCTAAATGAGGCACAATTTTAGATCGTTAATAAGACCAGGGAGTCAGTTTAAGGTCATGAAAAGGACCAGAGGCAATTTAAGGTCTGGGAGAAGACCGAGCTAAATGAGGATCAATTTTAAGTTGTTAACAGGACAGAGGAGTCAGTTTAAGGTCATGGGGAGAACCGAAAGTGGTTTAAGGTCTTGGACAAGACCGAGCTAAACGAGGACCAATTTTAAGTTGTGAAAAGGACCCGAGAGTCAGTTTAAGCTAGTGAGGAGAATTGGAGGCAGTTCAAGGTCTTTGACAAGACCGAGCTAAAGGAGGATCGATTTTAAGTCGTAAGGAGGACCGGAGGTGCTTTATGGTCTTGGACAAGATCGAGCTAAACGAGAATCAATTTTAAGTCATGAACAGAACTGGAGAATCAGTTTAAGGTCATGAGTTGAACCGGAGGTTGTTTAAGGTCTTAGACAAGATGGAGCTTAACGAGCATTTGTTTTAGGTCGTGAACAGGACTAGAGAGTCAGTTTAAGGTTGTGAAAAGGACTGGAGGCGATTTAAGGTCTTAGACAATACCGAGCTACAAAGATTAGTTTTTGGTCATGAACAGGACCGGGGAGTCAATTTAATGTAATGAGAAGGACCAGAGGTGATTTAAAATCTTCGACAAGACCGAGCGAAATGAAGATCAATTTTAGGTTGTGAACAGGACCGAAAAATTAGTTTATGGTCATGAGGAGGACCGAAGATGGTTTTGGGTCTTTACACGAGACCGAGCTAAACGGAGATCATTTTGAGGTCATGAACAAGACCAGAGAGTGAGTTTATGGCTATGAGAAGGACCAGAGGCAGTTTAAAGTCGTTGATAAGACGAAACTATAGGAGAATCAGTTTTAAGTCGTGAATAGGACTAATGAGTCAATATAAAGTTATGAGGAGGACCGAAGGGACTTTATGATCTTGGACAAGACAGAGGTAAACAAAGATCAATTTTAGGTCGTGAAAAAGACAAGAGAGCCAGTTTAAGGTCATGAGGAGAACCGAATGCAGTTTATGGTATTAGATAAGAGAGAGTTTAACGAGAATCTGTTTTATGTCGTGAATAGGACTAGAGAGTCAATTTAAGATTATGAGGAGGACAAGAGGCGATTTAAGGTCTTGGATAAGACTGAGCTAAACGAGAATCAGTTTTAGGTTGTGAACAGGACCGGGGAATCAATTTAATGTCATGAGGAGGACCATAGGTGATTTAAGGTCTTGGACAAGATCGAGCAAAATGAGGATCGATTTTAGGTTGTGAACTGGACTGGGGAGTTAGTTTATGGTCATGAAGAGGAACGAATATAGTTTTAGGTGTTACACAAGACTGAGCTAAACGGGGTCATTTTTAGGTGATGAACAAGACCGGGGAGCGAGTTTATGACCATGAGAAGGACTAAAGACAGTTTAAGGTCTTTGACAAGATCGAGCTAAAAGAGGATCAGTTTTAGGTCGTGAATAGGACCAAGGAGTCAGTATAAGGTTATGAGGAGGACCAGAGAGATTTATGGTTTTAGACAAGACCGAGCTAAACAATAATCAATTTTAGGTCGTGAAAAAGATTGGAGAGTCAGTTTAACGTCATGAGGAAGACACGAGTTTGTTTAAGGTCTTAGACAAAACGGAGCTTAACGAGTATCTATTTTAGGTTGTGAACAGGACCGGAGAGTCAGTTTAAAGTCATGAGAAGCGCCGGAGGCGATTTAAGGTCTTAGACAATACTAAGTTAAACGAGAATTAGTTTTAGGCCATGAACCGGACATAAGGGTCAATTTAAGGTTATGAGTTGGACTGGAGGCGATTTATGGTCTTAGAATAGTGAACAGGACCGGAGAGTCAGTTTAAGGTCATGAGGAGGACCGGGGGTGGTTTAAGGTCTTAGACAAGACTGAGTTAAACGAGGATTAGTTTTAAATCGTGAACCGGACATAAGAGTCAGTTTAAGGTCATTAGGAGGACCGTAGGCGGCCTAAGGTCTTTGACAAGACCAAGCTAAAGAAGGATCAGTTTTAGGTCGTGAATAGAACCGAGGAGTCCGTTTAAGATCATGAGAAGGACCGGAGGCACTTTATGGTCTTGGACAAGACCAAGCTAAACGATGATCAATTTTAGGTCGTGAACAGGACCAGAAAGTCAGTGTAAGGCCATGAGTAGGGCTAGAGGCGAATTAAGGTCATAGACAAGATGGAGCTTGACGAGGATCTGTTTTAGGTCGTGAATAGGACCGAAGAGTCAGTTTAAGGTCATGAAGAGGACTGGAGGCAGTTTAAGGTATTGGACAAGACCTAACTAAACAAGGATCAATTTTATGTCGTGAATAGGACCGATGAGTCAGTTTAAGATCATGAGGAGGACCGGAGGCGATTTAAGGTCTTAGACAAGACGGAGTTTAACGAGGATCCATTTTAGGTCGTGAACAAGACTGGAGAGTCAGTTTAAGGTCATGAGAAGGACTGTGGACAGTTTAAAGTCTTAAACAAGACCGACCTAAACGAAGATCAATTTTAGGTTGTGAAGAGGACTTGAGAGTCAATTTAAGGCCACGAGGAGGACTAGAGACGGTTAAGGTCTTGGACAAGACCTAGCTTAACGAGAATCAGTTTTAGGTCCTCAACATGACCAGGGAATCAGTTTAAGGTCATGAGGAGAACCGGAGACAGTTTGCGGTCTTGGACAAGACCGAGCTAAACGAGAATCTGTTTTAGGTCATGAATAGGACTGGATGGTCAGTTTAAGGTCATAAGAAAGACGTAAGGTGATGTAAGGTCCTGGACAAAACCGAGGTAAACAAAGATCAGTTTAAGGTCGTGAATAGAACCGGAGAGTTAGTTTAGGGTCATAAGGATGACCGAAGATGGTTTTAGGTCTTTACACAAGTCCGAGCTAAACGGGAATCATTTTTAGTTCGTAAATAGGACTTGGGAGTCAGTTTAAGGTCATGAAGAGGATCGGAGGCTGTTTAAAATACTCTTTCATCGTCAGCCATGGATTTCAATTAATGACATACTTTTCAAATAACAACAATAGCAGTAGTTGATTTGATGCTATGATGCATCTTAAACTCCTCCTTTAAGTCTTCCATGAAAATAAAGAAAGGGCTAAAAGATTTCTTCATCCCACATACCCCCTTCAAGTTCTTAC
Source organism: Heliamphora pulchella (assembly GCA_032270985.1). Lineage (NCBI taxonomy): Eukaryota > Viridiplantae > Streptophyta > Magnoliopsida > Ericales > Sarraceniaceae > Heliamphora > Heliamphora pulchella. Next base: position 2,903 of record JAULJZ010134123.1, on the reverse strand, counting down.
TCCTCTTCTTTCAATCATTATTAATCGTTTGAAGACATATAGGTTCCCTAACTTTCATAGAAGATGTAAGCCGTCTCCCTTTATCCACGATATCCTTAAAAGCCTTAGTCCCAACATTCAACATTCCAATTCATCAAATTTCTTAATCATATGATCAAATTTCTTTCCTCGTCACAATTGAATAAGAAAGTGTCACAACTACTCAAGAAAATATCAACTTTCTAAAGAAGCATTAACTCATCACCATTCCCATTAAGAGAAACATTAAACAAAACACCTTTATTTCCCATACCATCACCATTATTAGGTTCAAATTCACCAACTTTTTCATTCTCATTTTACTAGATGACTTGGGACTATGTCAATTAAAAGAATGAAATAGTATTACAAAGTCTTATCCAGGCCTTGGGATTGCTATAACATTAATGATTTCCCACACATTACATTGCAAGGAAAAAGCAACGTCAAGATGATTAGATCCAAAACTAATTATTACCTATCCTCTTTAATGGAGACCCAACCACCATAAATGAATTATGAACTTTACATTCCTTCGTAACAAAAACCCATACTCTTCATTAGTCACTCCAACCAACTAAGACTCCTCGAGGTCAAAATCATCACCAGAATCCTCTCTAATATACAATATACCCCATCCACAGTAGCCACTACCACAACATTAATTCCAAAAAAAAAGTCACATCAACCTTAGCAGCAAAAATTTCTCTTTAGGCTTCTGGTCTTATTTAAGACATTTACCTAGTACTAGTCGAATATATCACTTGCCATGAGAGATGGGATCATTCTTTGGATATGAACTTTCTATCTTTGTCGTTGTAGATCATTTTATGTTGGTGATACGGCCGAGAGACACAAAGATCATAGTGATGCTGGCATCACATTTGCACAGGTATTCTTGAAGTCATTATCATTTTTTCACATCATCATGCACAAATTGTTATTGTTTCTTATATTTTGGTGATTCTGTCTGGTTAAAAAACCATTTGTAGTTTTTTTGGTTCTAGTTTGCTTTCCAGTCTTTTGATACCATGGTACACTCCAAGTTACCAAGAAAACTATACCTTCTTTCGATCATCTTACCAATATCATGAGGGTGCAAACGAACACCTAATTGAGCCGAGCTGTCACGAACTAAGAAACCTGTATAATGTTTGACCTTGGCTCAATTACATGAATGAGCCAACTTGAGCTCGAGTTTGAATTCGAACTTATATAAAAAAAATATTCCTTTCTTTAAGAAAGATCACATATGACAGAATTCCTAAATTTTGTCAGGGTATATATGTATGCCCCTAAACGAATTTAACGAACTTATATCGAGTCAAGGCAAGTTATTAAACGAACTATTTATGTGTTTATTTGACCTGAGTCAAGTAGTCAAGCCCCTTTAATTTTGACTTCATGAATAGCTCATTTATTAGACAAACTAAACTCGAATGAATCTTAACCAAGATGAGTTCGAGTTGTTCATGAGAACTCGGTTTCTTTGCACCCCTCAATATTTGTTTTTCTTTTTTTGACAAGTATATTACCAATACGTACTGTATCCTCTATATAACTACATTTTGGGAAGAAGTGGAAATGGGGTTTTGGAATGGCAAATTGTTCATGTTACAAGATAAACATGAAGAACAAGCATGATCACGCATTCTTTAGGATCTACGTAGCTTTAAAGTGTAAACGACGTACCATCTCAATGCCTCATATGTATAGTTCTGTAATTTCTTTGTCGTGATCATGAATCACTATGATAAGATCAACCTGACCCGGTTGTTAAACACCTTTATACCTTCGACCAAGAGACCATTTTCGTTGATTCGTTCCATTAATCTGAAAATTCAAGTGTTGCCTTCGTAGTATGTTTACGGCCAAAGATTGGCATTGACTAAATGTTTTTCCTGGGTTGCAGGCTATTGGGTTAAAATTTTATGTTCCAAAGGAATACTTCAGTGTTTAGACCGCATCGGGTTGCACATGGTCCTTGGATTCTGTTGCAGTAAGTTCCAGCTTCTTCTTTTTTTGTTGGGGCGGGGGTTCAGTTATATAATGCTGGTTGTAAGAGGGACATGTTCCAGGATATATTGGTGGATTTGGTAAGTCACTTCAAGTACCAGTTCCTTTTAAGAACTAATGAGTTGTTTCACGAATTCTCTCTGTGCGTGTGTGTGTGTGTGTGTGTGTGTGTTTGTGTGTTTGTGTAATTTCCACGTGTTTGAAACTTTTCTAGCCAACCAGGTTTGCAAATGATCAGGGAAATGAGAATGGAACCTGCATATCAGCAATGAAACATCCTTCGCTAAATGCATCTCAGCATATGAAGCTTCATGCACAAGCTTGTGAATTAGTGCCTGAGAAATGGACGCCACAAGAATGCAAATGCAAATGATAAAGAAATTGACCGCGAATCCAAAAGTTTATCCATTATTTGGAAAAACAGTGGGATCATGGTAGAAAATCCCACAGCTAATGGCTTCAACATAAAACAAAGGCTTCCTTTCTTCCCACTGATCTCGCCCTCTAGTATGGCGTGCCTAGTCAAAACAATCTCCTTTACAAGATTCTTGTAAGTAAAGGGTCTTACAGCCGCATGCAGGAACAGCTCAGGAGGGATTCCACTCTTCTTAATCCTCCTCCTGTATGGACCGTAACCGAGTCGTCTCCATTCTTCTGGGCTCACTTTTGCCTTAATACCCCTCATTGCCAGTTCGTCCCCATCTTCAGGGCCTACCCTTTCTCTGTTCTCCTCCCTACTCAATTACTTATTGTAAAACTTGGTAGACATCTCCACACTTCTTTTGGCAAGACTTTCCATTGCCTCATTACTACTCAGTGCCTTCATAAACTCCTCATTCCAATTGGTTTCATTCTCTTCTGAGATTAAG
>JAULJZ010134112.1:0-10820 GCA_032270985.1 Heliamphora pulchella | reverse complement strand
ATATTCCCGGTGAGTTGGATAGCGGTATTATTTATATGGCAAATATTAATTATTGACGGAATTCACGTCCCGAAAGAACGGGATTGACGATACCCCCTTAAGGATACTTATAAGTTTTGACAGGGCCAAACCCTGCAGGTAGATTTAATTATTCGGCGGTCAAATAAGTTAAGCGGAAGGGTTTAAAAATAATCAATATGTCAATTAAATTAAATTATCAGTAATTAAATTTAATTAGCGGGTATCGAAAATCTTAACGTGGGAAGAAATGGTAAGTATTTAATAACAGGAGTTCAATGCAAGAAGGTCTTGAGATTATGGGTCTGAGTGCAATTATAGTTTTTTAGTGGTGAGAACTGTAATTCAGTATTTTATGAAAATTGCAGAAACCGCTGTGGCTTTCCATAATTGCAGAAACCGCTCGTAGGTGTCTGTGTTCCACTAGAAGTTTTACTCATAATTACTCCCCAGGTCTCTGCTGTAACCTTATATATATGCGGGTACGCTGAATCAGTTTTTGATGATTTTATATCATCATTATTATTATATTATATTTGTCTTTCAAGACTTAAATATATCGGGATTCTGTCGGTACGAGTTCTCAAAGGATCGTAACCCACACTACGTTCGAGGATCGCAAAAGGGAATACAGTAGTAGATCTGACTGGAGTTTCAACTCGGAATCAAGTCGTAGTTGAAGATTTGATCGACAAAAGATATTATTCTAAATTAACTTTGGTTACACGAGTTTATTTTTGATCATTCGACGTCAAAAGTTTTATCTGGAGCCCATTTCGGCGTTTGCCTGTCCAGTTAATTTTTTTATCGAAAATCATTTTTAAAAACAATGATCTTGACAGTATTACCTCCAACAACTCCCTAGTCAACCTATGACCAATCCAAAGGGTCAGTTTGCCATAGAAAGTTACCCAGCCTCTTCTAGTGGTTTCCACGAGTAGGCTCAGGTAGTCATTACCTTGAGGAATGGGCGAGAGCTTGAGACTTGCCCCGAGAAGCCTGCACCACCCGTAGTTCATCGTGATATGGAGTCGTCTAATGGCTCCAAGACTGACTCTTCCTCCTGATCTTCCACACCGTCACCACGAGCTGACACATCTCTGCCTCCTCCTATAGCCTTTCTCGAGCCACTGATGGCTCCTGTTCCTCCTTCATCCGAGCCTCGAGCTCCCTTTCCTATGCGGCTCGATAGGCCGCCACCGTTCGGGAAAAGGGGAGCTGCAATCGATGACATGCTTGATTTATTCAAGCAAGTCAAGATTAATCTCCCATTCCTCGACGCTATATAAAGCAGATCCCATCATATGCTAAATTCCTAAAGGAACTCTGTGCCCAAAACCGTAAGTCTAGAACCAACATTCTAAAGAAAATCGTTCTCACCGAGCAGGTTAGTGCTATCATAGGACGCGACACCATCCCCAAACTCAAAGACCCGAGGACTTCTACCATTTCTTGTGTCATCAGTGATCATTATATCAACCATGCCCTTCTCAATCTAGAAGCTAGTGTCAACCTTCTTCCCTACTCAGTATATGAGCAGTTTGGGTTAGGCGAGCTAAAAATGACACCAGTCACGCTTCAGTTAGTCGACTAGTCCGTTAAAGTACCTCACGAAGTCATTGAGGACATACTTGTCAAAGTTGACAAGTTCTTTTTTCCTGTGCCTTTATCGTCCTCGACACCGAGCCCGACCCTCAGCTTAAGCACCAAACACCCGTCATCCTCGGCAGACCTTTCTTGGCTACGGCCAACGCTTGTATAAATTGCTACACAGGAGTGATGGATGTCTCCTTTAGGAATATGAAAGTGCACTTAAGCATCTTCCTTGCCTCTTATCAGCTCCACAACACTCCAATCGTTTTGCAATCGACGTAATCGAAAAGGCCACCGAATTAGCACTACCCTTCATATTTGATGACAATCCTTTAGAGACGTGTTTAGCATACTTTGGAGTTGACGCCTTCGATGCCAAGCAGTCCATGAGTGAGGTTACTTTCCTTCTCAAGTCCGCCAGCTATCTTGACACTCCACCATGGACGTCTCGATTTGAGCTCCTACCACCACTATCCTCCATCTCTACTATCCCCTCTCTAGATTCACCACCAGACCTAGAGCTAAAGCCACTCTTGGCTTCGCTAAAGTACGTATTCCTAGGGCCCAATAGCACCTTACCCGCCATCATCGCCTCTTATTTGACTTTCGACTAGAAGACTCAACTTGTTGAGGTTTTGAAAAACCATAGAGGAGCCATAGAGTGGTCAAATGCCGACTTGAAAGGGATTAACCCCTCTGTCTACGTGCATTGCATCCACTATGAAGGTGATGCAAAATTGACTCGAGAAATGCAGCGGAGACTCAACTCAAATATGAAAGAGGTTCTCTTCCAAAAGAGGTCATAAAATTTCTCGATTCTGGTTTCATTTACGCCATCTCTACAATAAGTGGGTGAGCCCAACCCAAGTTGTTCCTAAGAAATTCGGGCTCTCCATCGTGCAAAATGACAAGGGAGAGTTGATACCCACTCGCACCATGACTAACTGGCAAGTGTGCATTGACTATTGAAAGTTGAACACTACCACTAGGAAAGACCACTTCCCGCTACCCTTCATCTACCAGATCTTAGAATGTCTAGCGAGTTAAAGTTTTTTTTACTTCCTAAATGGTTACTCCAGCTACAATCATGTGCCCGTCTACCACGAAGACTAGGAGGAGACGACATTCACTTGTCCATTTGGCACCTTCGCCTACAGGCGCATGCCTTTTGGACTCTGGAATGCACTAGCAACTTTTCAAAGGTGCATGGTGGCTATCTTCACCGACATGGTCGAAAAATTCCTAGAAGTCTTCATGGATGACTTCTCAATTTTCGGGTCCTCTTTTAAAGATTATCTCCAAAATCTGACAAAAGTACTCAAACGTTGTATGGAGACAAATCTCATACTCAATTGGGAAAAGAGCCATTTCATGGTTCAACAGGGAATTGTGTTAAGGCACATCATGTCAAAAATGGGGATCGAAGTTGACAAAGCTAAAGTTGTTCTCATCTCTAAACTTCCTCCCCCAGCTTCTGTCCAGCAAGTACATTCCTTCCTAGGGCACTCAGGTTTTTACCATAGGTTAATAAAGGATTTCTCTAAGATTTCCAAACCATTGTGCGATCTTCTCACGAAGGACGCACCTTTCATCTTAGACGTGTCCTGCCTTTTAGCTTTTGAGCAGTGCCGAGACTCCTTGTCCACTACACTCATTATGCAGTCACCCAATTGTTCACTACCTTTCGAGATCATGTGTGATGCTTTGGATTATATCGTAGGAGCTGTCTTAGGTCAACATGTCAACCATCTCCCTCATGCCGTCTACTATGACAGTAAGACCGTCACTAATGCACAGTTGAATTATACCACAACCGAGAAGGAATTACTGGTTGTAGTCTTCGCGCTTGATAAGTTTAGGTCTTACCTTTTAGGCTCAAAAGTCATTATCTACACAGACCATGCTGCCCTCCGACACCTGCTGTCCAAAAAGGACACTAAGCCTCGACTCATCCCCTAGATTCTTCTCCTGTAAGAATTCGATCTAGAGATTCGAGATAAAAAGAAAACAGAGAATTCAGTAGCTGACCACCTCTCCCTCCTGATAGTAGCCCCATCTAGTGACTCAACTCCTTTACGTGACTCGTTTCTAGACGAGCAACTCTTTGTAGTTACTGGCACCCAGCTCCCATAGTATGCCAACATTGTCAAATATTTGGCCGTAGGCCGCATTCCCTCTCACTGGTCCAAATTCGATAAGGAACAATTCTTCTTCCAAATTAAATACTATTTTTGGGAAGACCCAAAACTCTTCAAATACTGCTCTGACCAGATAATTTGTAGATGTGTCCCCGAATTCAAAGTAGCCAACATTCTAACCTCCTATCACTCTCTTGCCTGTGGAGGACACTTAGGTGGTAAGAAGATGGCAGCCAAAGTTCTCTAGTTTGGTTTCTTCTAGCCAACTATATTCAAAGATGCCCATGAGTTTTTTCGAGCTTGCTTTCGCTGCCAACAAACTGGCGCAATTTCTGCCCGAGACATGATGATCCTAAACCCCATTCTTGTTGTCAAACTCGTCGATGTGTGGGGCATCAACTTCATGGGACCATTCCCACAATCACATGGCTACGAGTACATCTTAGTAACGGTGGACTATATGTCTAAATGGGTCGAAGCCGTGGCAACTAAATCAAATGACCACAAAATTGTGGTCAAGTTTCTTCAATCCAACATCTTCAGTCGATTTGGTTTTCCACGAGCTATCATCAACGATGGTGGAACTCACTTCCTAACCAAAAGGTGTGGTTGTTTGATTCCAAGTTGCGATTATTCCCCAAAAAGCTCCTACCTCAATGGGACGGCCTGTTTGTAGTAACTCATGTTTACCCTCATGGTACCTACCAACTACTCAATCCTTACTCGGGTAAGCATCTCACTGTCATTGGCCAGCGTTTGAAACTGTATATAGATGGTATCTCTGTCGATCCTACTATTTAATCCATTGATCTCCTCAATCCAGTGCCCCCGACTCAATGACCGAGCACCATGTCTGGCTGAAGACGTTAAACTTTGCCCTATTGAGTGGGAACCCAGATTTTTGTAATAATTGGGGAAGTAAAGATTTTGTTAAAAAAAAACTGTTTCTGTTTGGACGGTCTCATTTCGTCCGAATGACACGGGCTATGTCCCTTCCTGATATGGTGCGACACCTCAGTACCCGAGTATTAATTGCTCTATCCTTTCGTTCGGACAGATGACTGATCATAATTCTATAAATAAGAGGCTTCCTGCCTCTTTTCCTTCCATCTCAACTCTCTCTCTCTCTCTCTCTCTCTCTCTGATATCTCTCCCTTTCGGTATTCTTCCCATCTTCCCCTCTCATGGGTTTTGATTCTCGCCGCTCGACTAAACAGGGTCGTGGTTCCAACCACTCCCCATCCTTAGCACCATCCACCCAATGGAATGCCCGAGATCTCCACCGCTTCACCACCTTTTCGGTTGGTAACCCCTTCCACCGCCACGATGATTATACCTCCCAAGGCATTCAGCTTATGGAGTCTCGCCGCCTCTTTGGCCTTTACAGCCCCTTTTTGCACCCTTACCCCGGGCTCATTCTTCTCTTATACCAGAACCTTCGTTAGGTGGCCGATGACGACCAGGACCGCCTTACCTCCTACTTCATCTCCATCATCGACGGCGTCGTCTTCTCCTTTAGTGCCCACCACATTGCCACCATCCATGGCATCTTCAGTACCGAGGACGACAAAGCCGTGCACTGCTTGCCTACCATCCTCAGTCCAGTCACCCACGTCGATAAGGCCTTCGCCATCTCCAAGGACCACGCCACCCTTGGGGCCACCTTTACCCGCCACGACGATATCACCGAACCTCTTTGGTTCATTGATATCATCTTGCGAAAAAATGTGTTCCCCATGGACCACAAAGACGAGCGCCGCCATGCCTTCCTCCAGACCCTCTACGCCCTGCACACCGGCGCCTCCGTCTCCATCCCCCGCTTCATGCTAGACGAGATGATGAAGTTCATCACCGCGCCCTACACCAACAGCCCTCTCCCATATTCCAACCTCATCCTCCCCCTCATTTGGACTGTCACCTCCTCTCACCCCTCTCCTTTCGTCATGTCTCCGGCTGAACTCTTCGGCCTGACGCCCAATGACTATCAACACGGCACATGGTCGAAGAGCTGCCTTACTGTGAGCAGGCGAGGCAATCCCAACCATCCACCGTCCCAAGAGCTGGGCAGCCACTCGGGCTCCATGCCTGCATCCTCCTCCTCGCTGCCTTTCTCCTCCACCTGGTCCTTAACTGAGGCCGCCTATAAGGCCTTGAACGACCGGCTGGGGACTGGTTGGAGACCGGTCAGGCAACGCTGGGTGCCACCTTCGCGGCAGGCCAGGCGCGGACCAAGGAGCAGCTTAGTGCGCTGCTGCACCATTTTAACCTAACTCCTCCACATGGATCACCTCCCCCCTCCCTTTTGATGCTTTTCTTTCTTTTATTTTCCTATTTTTTCTCTTTTTTCTTTCAACTTTTAAATTTTTTTTCCTGTTACCCACAGTAGTCCCACAGTCAGTAGGCCCTTAAGGCATTTTTGCTTTTTCTTTTATCTTGCAAATGTAATAAAAACACATTTGGTTATTAATACAATCTGCAATTTTATTTATTTTCCCTTACTATATTTGCTCTGCTTCCTTCTATTTGGTTGTATGAGTTTTAATTTCAGGTATTTTATTTAGCAACTGTTTCCTTAAACTGTGGCAACCGACAACTAAATAAATAAAGAAACAATTGATAATTAATTTTTAAAGCGACTTGGAATATAATTCCAGAAAAAATCTTGTGATAAATTCTAAAATCATGACTTAAAAATTTACAACTATTAAAATATCGGTGATTAAAATTTGAATTCAAATTTTATTATATAATTTGAAAAATTTTCATGAAAATTCAAACAATGTAAAATTCAGTGTCCAAATGTGACAGAAAAATAGAAGTACATTAGTAAATAAGCCTAAGATGAAAATCCTAGCAAAATCTTACAAATAAAATTTAAAATAACAAAATTTACAAAATTTTGATAATCATAAAAATTAAAAGCATGTCGTTAGCAAAATTTTATTAGAATTCTGTCAATACTATAATTTACAAAATAGCATTAAAATTTTATATTAATTTTTAAGAATTTTTCTGAACATAAAATTTTACATCAAGTGTCAATATTATTGGGAGAATAAGGCCCCATTTGGTTTGGTTTTTCGGAAACAGTTTTCGAAGAATTATGAATACAGAATTCCAAAAAATTCGTTTTGTAGAAATTTTGGAAAAAAAAATTCAAAATAGAGAAAAAAATTGAGTTAAAAATTGAGTGTTTTTTGAAAACATGAAAAACATTTTCACATTTTTTGATTTGTTTTTTTTTTCTTCTGACAAAATGAAAACACAGAAAGCTTTTTCGCAGTTTGAAGTCGTCGTCGTCATCGTTCGAAGTCGTCGTCGTCACCATTCGAATTCGTCGTCGTCATCGCCATCGCGAACTTTCTTTGCCGTCGAAGTTGCCGTCGTCGTCGTGAACTTTCTTCGCCGTCGAAGGCGTCGTCGTCGTCGCGACCTTTCTTCGCCGTTCTTCATCGTCATTGTTGTCATGAGCTTTCTTCGCCGTCGAAGTCGCCGTCACCGTCGCGAGCTTTCTTCGTCGTCGAAGGCGTTGTCGTCGTCGCCCTTCGCTTAATCGCTTTTGACAACGATGATGAGACTAAGGTCGTAGTGAAAACCCATCGTCGTTGGCATCGTCCTGTGACTGTCGGTGTCTTCCTGGATCGCTCATCGTCATCGTCGTCATCATCCTGTGGCCGTTGCCGTCGTCCTGTGCCTCGATCAACTCCCTGTAGTGTATGAAATGGGTTACGAATTGTTGGCTCGATCGACTCCCTCAATCGTTGGCTCAATTTGTCCAGTTAGGGTTACAAATTTTTTTTAAAAAAATAGTGTACCAAACGCAATTTCTCTTTTCAAAATATTATAAAATTATTTCTTAAATTTATTTTTACAAAATAGTTTTCAAATAACAATTTTAGAAAACGCAACCAAACAGGCCCTAAGCTGCTTTATCCTAAGTCGGTGAGAATGTTGGATTGTGGCTTGTATTCTACCGGGCCCGCATTTAATTTTTTAGTCTATATGTAATTGAATTGAGGTGGAATTAAAGGTCCACTAGAATTATTTATGTATAGGACTTCTACGTGTGTGCCTATAATTAGGACACTAGTAGAGCCATAAGGAGAGTGTCGTGAGTCAGCAAATTGAGAGCTTAGCTGGTAGAGAGAAAGGAGACGGGTTTTGTACTCTTTCACATACGACATAGTGAAATTTTTTTTCTCTCACGCGTGGACGTAGGCTAGTGTGGGCTGAACCACATAAATCCTCGGTGTTTTTTATTTTCTACTTTTTTGTGCATGATTTTACTTCTGTTCGCGTTCGGGGATTAGTATTCAAATCCCAATAAGTGGTATCAGAGCCGACGGTGGACGATTCGAGGCCGTGGTAGTTGATCGGAGTAGTTAATCGAAGCAAGGTATTTTTCTTGATTTCGTATCATATAAATCAAAAAAATTTATTTTATATTTCGCACAAAAAAAAAAGGAAGGGAGTAGCACTGGTTGCATATGAGAATTTCTGCACTATGATTTTACTATTTTGCACCGTGAAAAATTGTTTGCACATGAATCAAGGCTTCAATTGAGTGAAGCGGCAATAGCGTTTTTATCAAGCAGAGTTTTTTTTCTAAACAACAACAGTTTCAAATCAAGGATTAATTTTGCGCTGTTGGATAAAATTTGTTCTTTCACTGTTGGATAAGCCGTGATTTCCAATCAAAAGAATTGATAAGGATTTCATCTTCAAAAGGGTAATTATCCTTTGTTAAACCAAGCAACAGGGGTACAAGTGGTATTTTAAACGGAACAGTTTGTTTGGAAGCTGTGGTTTTCAATCATCCAGGAAAGATATGGATTTGATGCAAAAAATGATTCTGATGCAAATAATAGGTTCTGATCTAGTGTGACAGGTGTACTAAATTAATTATTTAAATTTATTTTATTATATCGGCTCGTATATATAATAAAATAATTTAAGGGGGAGGTGTCTCCTAAAATTTTTTGGTGCTGCGAGTTCATCGGTACGGTTAGATTTTTCAATTTCTGCACTATTTATTTGGATTGAACAGATCAACATAGATTGAGATTGATTGGGTGTGATCGGGTACAATCAGGAGCGATTGGGTATAATCAAAATTGATTTGGGCTGCGTGGGACAAGGTTTATACATATTTGATATTGTGATGAGTTCAGATTGTGGAGATTGTCAGACAAATCTAATGGCGTTGAAAAGTTCAAGTTTCGTGATTGAACCTTTTAACGGCCACAATGACCTCACTTTATGGCAGCAAAGGGTGAAGAATATTTTAACACGTGAAGGACTGATCAAGACTCTCAGGAAGAAATCAAAAAAACCAGAAATGATGAAGGATGTAGAGTGGGAGGAGATGCGGGACTTAGCAAACAGTACGATTTAGTTATATCTCGGTAACAGTACTCTTCGGGAAGTCATTAATGAAAGCAATCCGGCAGAACTCTGGGCTAAGTTAGAGAGCAGGTACAAGTTCAAGACATTGACAAATCAGTTGTCTTTAATGAAGCAGTTATATGCACTTCAGATGATAGAGGAAGCGGACTTTATAGAGCACTTAGACGAGTTCAATAGGATACTGACAAAATTAGATTCTATCGGCGCGAAGATCAAAGATGAGAATAAAGCAATTCTCTTGTTGGTTTCATTGCCTTCATCATACGAGCATCTGAGGACTACACTGATGTTTGGGAAAGATACCATTGGGTTAGATGAGGTTGTTGTTGCTCTCATATCTCATGAGATGTTGAAGAAGAGGGAGAGTGATAGATCACAGAGAGAGGACATCATGGTTGCATCAGGCAGTGAAAAAGTCAGAGGCAGGGCGACAGTGAAGCAAGATGGGTCCAAGAAGAAATGTCGTTCCAAGTCGAGAGGTTACAAAGGAAAGTGCTACTATTGTGACAAGGAAGGTCATCTGAAAAGGAATTGTCTAAAGTACAAGGCAGATAAGGGAAAAGAACAATCATCAGAGACAGCAGTTGTAGAGGGCTCCGATTATGATGAATCAGAAGTGTTCACAGTTACTTCAAGTATGAGCAAAGCAGATTGAATATTAGATTCTGGATGTTCATTCCACATGTGTACAGTCAGAGAGTACTTTGATACGTATTAGGCATGCGATGGGGGTACTGTCAGGATGGCTAACAATGTAGTGAGCAGAGTTGTCAGCATATGGACAGTACGGTTTTACAGGCTTGATGGGACTGTTTTAATCTTGGCTGGGGTTAGACATGTGCCGAATCTAAGGAAGAACTTGATTTCTCTAGAGATGCTGGATTCGAGAGGTTGTGCTCATCGAGAGGTGGAGTGCTTTGGGTTTCAAAGGGAAATAGGAATGTACTGCAGGGACAAATGATTAACAACCTATACAGGCTCGTAGGGAATGTTGTGATAGGTGGAGCTACTACCAGACATCAGATGAGTAGTACGGGTAAACGACATACACGAAAAAGTGTAAGGGTGATTAGGATGAACAACAGTTGTAGAAAAACACACAAAACAGGCACAGGGGTACACGGAAGCGACGAGGTAGTACAAGTGCGCATGTGAGAAAATCAGATGATGTGTAGGATGCCGGCAAGATACAAGAGCAACAGTTGTTGGATGTTCACAGGAAAACTCCGGGCAACGAGACTAGTACGACAGACGTGACGAACAGATGTACACCTCGATAGAAGCGAGTCTCATTTGCTCTTGGTTTGGTTAGTGGCGGTGATCTATCCGATTGTGTGCACAAAAAGGGAGAGATGGGGCCACGTTCTTCTACAAAGTAATGATCTTTGTGGGGCACCCGGGTTGGGGTGCGGGCACCTCAGTATGGAGGTGTGGGCCATGCTGTTTGGGTGTAACAGGTTGACGACAACGACGACGGCAGAATCGACAGCGATGCTGGTTATCTTCTGGGTGGTTTGAAGAATTCAAGCCAATGTGGAGATTGTTGGGCTGTGGACTGTATTCTACCGGGCCCGCATTTTATTTTTTAGTCTATATGTAATTGAGTTGGGGTAGAATTAAAGGTCCACTAGAATTCTTTATGTATAGGGCTTCCACGTGTGTGCC
>JAULJZ010134101.1:0-10820 GCA_032270985.1 Heliamphora pulchella | reverse complement strand
ACATGCGCAGCGTAGGTGCTCTGTACCTTCGGGTTAGTCCCCGTAAATTGAGTATGTGTGGGTGCTTTGTACCCTCGAGCTCAAGTCCCGTAAATTAAGCAGTAGGTGCTCTGTACCTTCGGGTTATTCCCATAAATTGAGTGGTTCGGGTGCCTCCGTGAATGGCGTCTTTGTCGTGATTCCGTATAGAACTTGTCATTACTAAGCCTATGAGTCCAAGGTAATGGATGAGAGTCTATAGTTGTTGTCTTTGTCTATGTGGCAGAGTCGGTACATAGGATTACATTTTACTGTGTCTCCTCGGTTGTGTATCCCCAGGTGGAGAATGTTGTGCTTTACTGCTTTCCCTTAACTGTGGTATGATATCTGTCAGGATTATATGCATAGTTTTACAGATAGAAATGGTGGTTTTCAGATGGAAACTGTTGGTTTTTTAGAGAAAAACCTTTGTGGCTTTTGTGGTCGAGTTAGCTCCCATCATATGATTGCATGACCTATATTACAGTTTATAGTCTATTTTTCTATTGGGCTTCGGCTCTCGGTGTGGGATTTTTGCTGTAAAATCTTTTTCAGGTGAGAACGTGGAATTGACCTAGTCGCAGAGGTGATGAAAGACTTGCTGTAGTTTTTTCTTTTTGAGATATGTACTTACACATGTGACGCCTGTTGAGATTGGTTTTGTACGCCTTTTGGTGATATACTTATTCATGTATGAGAATGCATGTTTTCTGTTTATGAGAGTTGAACTTGGGAAATCTTTTATCCAAATGTTGTATTTTGATTATCAACTGTGAAACATATTTTCTTAAATGGGTGTTTTGGTGGGCTTTCTCTTGACCTGGACGTTTAGGGCGTGACAAATAATATGATCTAAATCGCTATAAACAATATTAGAAACAAGAAAGTCTAAAAAGAATTGAATAGGAGATAACTTAGTTGTTGTGCATGGAATGACGCCGTGTGTTTTGTTTTCTTTCTACGAGTTAAACAAAAGTGTTATGTAAATATCAGAGCCTCTAGAATATACTGATTTTAGACCGTAAATAATATATAAGGACCCGAAAAATAAGTTAAACAATAGTAGGAACAAGTCCACCGAAGAAAAACTTAGAAAAAGCCCTCTTGCTATTACCCAAATTTTTTGGTGAACCTAAAAGTGTCTTTTTCAAAACCTATTTTTACTGGAGTTTCATGAGGTTATTAGTATGTATGATTTTCTATAGAACCCAAAATGATGTCTAAGTACATGAAACATAATTTTTACGCTTTTACGCCTAATGAGTAGAAAAATAGCCCAGTTTTTTTATTTGTAGAACATTCCAGAAAAATCCCCTAAGGTCAAGCTTTATGTTCAAAGCTTGATTTTTGAGTTATCTTTCTTCTAAAATTTATTGGGAGTGATTTGACAGGACAGTGTTTTCTAAAACTCGATTTTATCTAACAGTGTCGTTTTTGGACCTATTCTGTTCAATGAATTTTTTCCCCTGTTTAGAAGTACCTCTCTGCTTAGTTGTCTTCATAAGAAATGTTCCTAACATGTACATATACCATTCTATAAAATTTCATATTAAACAAATGTCGGATGGTATAGCAAATGAATTTTTCAAACCGAACCAATGATGCTTAATTTTTAGAGAAGTCAAATTGTGTAGCTCAAGTGTGTGTGAATGTTGTATTATGATTATATCTTGCTATGAATGAGACTTGTCTATGTTATTATGTTATTCAAAGCATGTTTGAAATTAGTTAGACATCTTGTTTTGGAAGCATGATTAGTGGATCAAGTATACATATAGGTGACCAAATGATGAAACTACGAACGAACTTTAGTCTTCGAAACAAAATTTTGGGTTTTGACATGGGGAGGGTTGTGTATTTTGTTATGGTGTTGAGAAAGGGTCCATTGATGTGATATCCTGGTATCCCATATTGGAAAGAGAGAGGGAGTTCCTGGGTTATAAAGGAAAAACCTTGGACCCTTATATTTAACGAGGCCTTTTCCCATGTGGTAGCGACCATAGTAGAACTCTGCAATTAAGCGTGCTTGGGCGGGAGTAATGCGAGGATGGGTGACCCCCTGGAAAGAATAAAACCGTGAGGGTTTTGCCCAAAGCGGACAATATCGTTGCCATGTGAAGGGTCGGGGTGTTACAGATGGTATTAGAGCCGACTCTTCCCACCTCCGAGTGTGGGCCCCTGCCGTCTCGCGTGACATGTGGGCGGGCTACTGAGTGGGCGGGTCAATAAGGACTGGCAGGCTACCGGAGCTGGCAGGCTACTGCACGGGAACGTGTAGCCCTAAGGGAGTGGATTGTGATATCCTGGTATCCCACATCGGAAAAGGGAGAGGGAGTTCCTGAGCTATAAAAGAAAAATCTTGGACCCTTACATTCAACGAGACATTTTCCCATGTGATAGAGACCCTAGAAGAACTCCGCAGTTAAGCGTGCTTGGGCGGGAGCAATGTAAGGATGGGTGACCCCCTAGAAAGAACAAAATCGTGAGGGCTTTGCCCAAAAGCGGACAATATCGTTGCCATGTGAAGGGTCGAGGTGTTACAATTGACATCTTGAGCTGTGTTATGTCTTGAGCCATGCCATGCCTCGATCCGCGTAGGGCAATCAGCCAAGTATAAGGAGTACTGGATGGGAATACTATCGTCGGTAAATCGCGCATCATGACACGTAGCTGAGTACAAGTAGTATTGGATGGGAAGGATGATGTGGCGAGGACAAGGTGTATGAAAACATGTGTATGAGAATGTAGTGGTATCGATGAGGTGAGTCCTGTTGTGGTAACGTGGCAATGAGTATGTGTTGTGGGTTCTCCAGTGAGAACTGAGGGAAAAATCATTCTTTGAGAATGTGAACTTTTGGTATTGTGAACAACGAGAACATTGGGAGTCAGGTTGAACCCCTTACATTGGTTAGTGTATAGTTTACAATGAAGATTTTGGTAGTGTGAACGACGAGAACTTAGTAAGTTAAGTTGAATCCTAACATTGACTAGTGTATATGATTGTATATCTCTTGTATGGATATTGTTGTGTATTGATGTGTTTTGGGTATGTTAGTTGGGTTATAGTTGTTCCTGTCACACGCCAAACACCAGGGTCACGCGAAAGCCCACCCAAAATACAGTTTGAGAAAATAAGATTTACAGTTGGAAAGCCCTCAACTCAAAAATATACATCATTTGGATAAAAATTCCCACAGTTTAACTCTCATAAACTCAAAATATGCATCTCATACATGAATAAATATATCGCCCAAAGGCGTACAAAACCAGCCATCACTGGCGTTATATGTAAAAGTACATGTACAAAAACAGGAAAAACGACAGCAAGTTTTCCATCACCTCTACAACTAGGTTAACTCCTCATGCTCACCTAAAAAGATTTTACAAAAAAATCCCACACCGTGAGCCGAAGCCCAATAGAACATAGACAATAAAACTGTAAAGCATGCTATGTAATTACACACACACGGGCTCAACCACAAGAGTTAAAAAGGTTTTCCTTCCAAAACCACAAGTTTGCACAGACTACCACGAGTCTCAAAAAAGTTTTATCTCATAAAACTCCACGTTTTTCATCCTTTAAACTATGCATATCATCCTAACAGATATTATGCCACGGTTAAGGAAAAGCTATAAATAAACAGTATGCTCCACTCAGGTCACACAACTGAGGAGAAAAGATGTAAATGAAATCCTATATACCGACTCTACCGTACAGACAAAGGTAATAACTATAAACTCATGTCCGTTACTCTAGTCTTGAACCACTTAAGGCCTGTTAGGTAATGACAAGTTCTATACGGAGTTACAACAACAACGCCATTCTCGGAGGCAACCAACTTCTTTACGAATTTTCATGACCGATGGGAAAGCACCCCAAACCACGCACTTGTTTCTTTACGGTTTGCCACGACCAATGGATGAAACATAACTAAACCACATTTACGAGGATTAACCCGAGGGACCGTAGTGAACCCACTCTGCCCACGTTTTTGGACTTCCACCAAGGAGCAATAGAAACTGAACTCAAAACCACGCACTGTCACCGTACATCTATGGAAACATTTAAAAACCCACCATAGCTCAACTACGAAAACCTACAAAACAGTTTATACAACACATGTATAAAAGAGATCCAATCCATCAAAATAGAGATCTAAAATCATTTCCAACAAAACATTTAAGAGTTGAGACTCAACCCCGCAGGTTAGCTCCAAATCTCCAAAAAGAAGTTTTTCACCATTTTCACAAAACACCTCGTTTTCAAACCTCCTTTTGAAAACTACGGATACCATGTACCCGAAACATGTATATAACCAAGAAAAGGTGTAAAAACCCACATTTACCCCAAAATCAAGGTTTACACATGAAAATCATATTTGATGTATTTTCTACCCGGTGAAAACATGTATAATCATATATATCACCCTTCTACAGTAATAGGGTCTAGAATCCTACCTCGTAGAGTCAATAACTCGACGTCTCAAAACTGAACGACGTCAGAACGAGAATTTGACTGGATGGATGCGAAGCCCTCGGCCCCGATAGCAAGGATCCACAAAGAATCGAACACAAAACCAAGCCCGGGCCCTCAAAGCTAGAGAAAAGGCAGAGAAAAGGGGTTTCTTAGCTTGGAAGAAAGAGAATATCAAAATATCTCAGCCCCTGGGAAATTTATAAGCACGATAAATTCCTTCTGTTCAGTCGACCGAACCCCCCAGTTTAGTCGACCGAACTTAGAAAAATGGGTTCAGTCGACTGAACCAACCCCTCCAGTCGACCGAACTCAAGACCAGAAGCGTACTGGAATCTGTTGTGGTTTCTCAGCCCAAACATCAACCCAACCAACCTAAACAAGGTCTGGGAAAGCGTATAACACATTTATACATGCTGTTCTACAACTATAAAGCATAAACCATGCATCGATGCTATTCGTATACTGAAGGAAACACATCAAATATATAAATAACTTAAAAGATAAGGGTCAGAGTCTCACAACTCTCCCCCGCTTAAGGAATTTAGCCCCCGAAATTCGCAACAAGGTCACGAGATAAACAGGTCTGGGTATCTAGCACGCATTCTAGACTCAAGCTCCCATGTCACTTCCTCAACCCCGTGATGAAGCCATAAGACCTTGGCATAAGCAATTGTTCTATCCCGAACACCTGCTCTTTTGTATCAAGAATCCCCATTGGACGCTCCTCATAGGTGGCATCCTAATCAACTCGCAGCTCAGCCCAATCTAACACATGTGAAGGATCAAGCTCGTACCCCCGAAGCATAGAAACGTGGAACACGTTCTGCACATAAGCTAACTGAGATGGCAAAGCTAAACGGTATGCGACCTCACCAATCCTGTTGAGGATCTCAAATGGTCCAATGAAGGGCGGTGATAGCTTCCCGCTACAACCAAATCTCATCAAACCTCTACGTGGTGAGACATTCAGGAACACGTGATCTCCCACTGCAAACTCCAAAGGTCGCCTCCTCTGATCTGCAAAACTCTTCGGCGGCTCTGCGCTGTCATAAGGCGCTAGCGAATCACGGTAACCTTCTTTGTCGTCTCCCGTACCATATCTGGTCCCAAAACTGTGGTCTCCCCCACATCTGTCCAGCACACGGGTGACCTACACAGTCTATCATACAAAGTCTCATACGGTTCCATCCCAATACTGGACTGATAGCTGCTGTTGTATACAAACTCTGCCAGTGGTAGATGATCCTCCCACGAATCTCTGAAGTCAAGGACACAATCCCTCAGCATATCCTCCAGAATCTGTATAGTCCTCTCTGACTGGCCATCCGTATGGGGGTGAAAAGAAGTATTGAACATCAAGTTCGTCCCTAAAGCCTCCTGCAAACTCTGCCAAAAGCGCAAAGTGAAGCGCGGGTCCCTGTCAGAAACAATAGACACTGGCACTCCATGCAACCGGATTATCTCTCTGACATACAAGCGACTCAGTCTATTCACCGAACCCCTCACTTGGATGGGGAGAAAGTGTGTAAACTTCGTCAACCTATCAACCACAACCTATATGGCGTCGTGTCCCGTAGGTGACCGAGGAAGTCCTGACACAAAGTCCATCGTGACATGCTACCACTTCCACTCTGATATAGGCAACGACTGTAGCAATCCTGCCAGTCTCTGGCGTTCCGCCTTTACCTTCTGACCGGTAAGGCACCGGGAAACAAATTGGATCAAATCTCTCTTCATTCCTGTCCAACAGAACTGACGACGTAGGTCGTGATACATCTTTGTGCCCCAGGATGCACGACAAGACGAGAATGATGACACTCACGTAGAAGATCAGCTCGGCATGACTCTGGCACAAATAACCTCCCAGCCAACCTCAGACTCTGATCAGAGCCTTCAATCCATCCCGCGGTATCCTCTCCGCTAGCAACATGATCCCGTATCATCTGAGCCTGCTAGTCCGTCTGCTGAACCTCTAGCACACGTGCTATCAAAGCAGGTTGTGAAACTACAAAGAACAAAGTAGCACCCGTCACGGTCTCCCTGAGGCAAAGATCAAACTCCCCAATCTCTCCAAGCATGTCCCACTCGCGTATAGCCACAGAAGCCAACGACCCATGAGATCTCCTACTGAGAGCGTCAGCCACAACATTGGCCTTCCCTGGATGATACTGCAAGTCAAAGTCATAGTCCTCAACAACTCCATCCATCGTCGCTGGCGCAAGTTCAGGTCCTTTTGCGAAAATAAGTATTTTAAACTCTTGTGGTCGAAGAATACCTCGAAATGCTCACCATAAAGATAATAACGCCATGTTTTCATGGCAAAGACCACAGCTCCCAACTCCAAGTCGTGTGTAGGATAGTTCTTCTCATACATCTTCAACTACCGAGAACCATAGGGTACAACCTTATCTCCCTGCATCAAAACACATCCAAGACCATCATGTGAAGCATCACAGTACACAATATATCTCAAGCCTCGTTATGGGATAATCAACACTGGTGCGCTAGTTAACCTCGTCTTCAGCTCCTGAAATGTTGACTCACAGGACTCACTCCAAGCAAACACAACTCCCTTCCGCGTCAGACGCGTCATCGGTGTGGCAAGTCTCGCAAAGTCTTTCACAAACTGCCGATAGTAGCCGACTAAACCCAGAAAACTACGTATCTCAAAGACACTCTTTGGTCGCTCCCAACCGGTCATAGCATCAGTCTTTGACGAATCCACTGCTACCCCATCTGTCGACACTACGTGTCCCAAAAACCTCACCTCAGACATCCAGAACTCGCACTTCTCAAACTTCGCATACAAGCGATGTTCTCTCAGAAGCTGTAGAACGATCCGCAAGTGATCCTCGTGTGCCTCTCTAGTGGGTGAATATATCAGTATATCATCCACCAACACCACCACAAAACTGTCCAGATAAGGATGGAAGATCCGGTTCATCAAACCCATGAACGTAGCAGGTGCGTTCGTCAGACCGAGCGGCATAACCAGAAAATCATAGTGACCATAGCGAGTCCTAAGGGCGGTCTTCGCTATGTCCTCGTCCCTGATCCTCAACTGGTGATATTCTGATCTCAAGTCAATCTTTGAGAAACAGCTCGAACCCTTCAGCTGACCAAACAAGTTATCTATCCTCGGCATCAGATACTTGTTCTTCATTGTCGCTTGATTTAGCTTTCGATAATCGATACACAAACGCAGAGATCCGTTCTTCTTCTTCGCAAAAAGAGCAGGAGCTCTCCACGGCGAAGTACTCGGGCGTATAAACCCCCTGTCAAGTAACTCCTGTAGCTATACCTTGAGTTCACGCAACTCAGCGGGTGCAAAACGATAGGACGGCATAGATATGGGAGTAGCTCCAGGGACTAGATCAATAGAGAACTCTACCTTATGGCTCGGTGGAAACTCTAACAGATCATCAAGAAAGACATCATGATAGTCGCACACCACCGGAAGTAACTCTCCTCGAACTCCAACCTCCTCATCCAACATAAGAGCTGAGAAAAGGAAACCCAAGTTGCCCTAGTTCCACACATCACTGGGAAAAGACATCAAACCCTCATCCCGGTCTCCCACAAAATAGAAACAATATCCGGCCGGTGTACAAATCATTACCCTCCGTCGATCGCAATCGATAAAGGCATTATAGGTGGTCAACCAATCCATCTCTAGAATGACATCAAACACCGTCATGTCTAGAATGATAAAGTCAAACTCTAAACAACGACCGACAACCTCCAAAACACAAGATCTACAAACAAGACTCAACGTCACACTCCCACTGACCGGGGTCTCTACACTCAAAGTACTACCCAACCAGTCCATTTGCAACCCTAATGCAGATGCAAAAGCAGAAGATATAAACGAGTGTGATGCTCTAGTGTCGATAAGAACACTGGCCCATGATCTGAAGACTAGAAGAGTACCTCTGATCATAGAGGTAGTACCAGCAGCATCGGGTCCGACCGGTGCTCTAGATGAACTAGGATCTGTAAGAACATATGCCCTGGCTGGTCCACTGTGGCCCTGAACTATAGACTGTCGACCTGACTGTACTGAAGCTCCTCCCACTACCAAACGGGACGTCTGAGCTCTAGGCTGTGAATACATTTGTCTCCCCTGGCCTGATGGAACAGCTGGTGCTCCCGCTGTGCTCTGAATGCTCCCTCCTTGAGGACAGTTCCTCCGGATGTGCCCAGACTGTCCACACTCAAAACTGACTAGTGGCCCTCTCCCGGGTGCCTCTGACTGTGACTGAGTCTCAACAGGTGCTGCACTCTGACACTCTGCCGCACGATGCCCCAGCCGCTGGCATCTATGACAAACAAGCTCCCTCTGATCTGACCTTCCCATTGAGACTACGGGATGTGTAGATGCAGAAGACTGTGGCTGATAAGACCCCACTGGATAAGAACTCGGGACTGTGCACGTCCCTCGTCCTGCTAACTCCTACTGTCCCTATCTCTACGTATCTCATTCAGAGTGTCTTCCACCTTCATGGAGGTCTCTACTAGCTCAGTAAAAACCTACAGCCTAAGTGCTGCCACTCTGTCTCGGATAGCGGGCCTCAAACCCCTCTCGAACTGCTTCACACGGAACTCATCAGTAGGCACGATCTCCTGTGCAAATCTGGATAGGCTAATAAACTCAGCCTCTTACTCCACAATAGTCATCGTCCTCTGTGTCAGAAAGAGGAAATTCTCTCTGTAGCGATCCGTCAAAGTCATAGAAAAGTATTTCTCCAGAAATACCTTCGTGAATGCCTCCCAGGTGCCCCTAATTGTAGTCCTGGCGAACTTCCACCACATATGAGCACTCCCTCTCAGCTGGAAGGCAGCAAATGAAACCCGCAGATCATCCTCCTCTATCTGTAGAGTATCAAGGATCTTGGTAATCAGCTCCAGCCACTCAGTGGCCACCGTGGGGTTGGGATCCCCAAAAAAGCTAGGAGGGTCTAGACGGCGAAACTCAGGCATCGCGACCGTCGCCCTCGGCTCAGGTACGGTCTCTCTCCCTCTAAAGGCCTCAGCTAGTTGCCGAATGGAGCCGACCATCTCACGCAACATATCTCTGTCAGTAGGTCCTTGGGGTGTATTAGCATCCCCAATAACTGGGACTGCAACGTCCCTTCAGCCAGAACCATGGCCACGGCCTCGACCTCGGGCTCGTCCTCCCCACGTGGACATAACTTTATACGAAAGCAACATAACAGGATAAGCATCCCTACAACATGTTATTGCTAACATAAAAGATAGATAAGCAAGCTAACACATAGCCACTTAATATCATGTCATCACATCTCACATATCGAGGAGAACCAACAAGAAAGACTCGTCACTCTGAACAACCTACTCAGATTCCTTGCTAGAAATCACATCTGCGAAACGCGCCTCAAACATGGCTCCCAAGTATGTTAATTCAAATGTCCGAGGGCAAGAATAATCAATCCTAAGGTCCAATCTCCATACCCAGGTATACACCTCAAGCTATCATGCTGATGTTAGGAAAACGCTGTAACACATGCAATCAAGCACACATACATCCTCACAAGGTGATGCACCCTCTTTCCCATGGCTCATAGGTATTCAAACCCAGAGCTCTGATACCAAGTTGTCATGTTCCAAACACCAGGGTCACGCAAAAACCCACCCAAAATATAGTTTGAGAAAATAAGATTTGCAGTTGGAAAGCCCTCAACTCAAAAATATACATAATTTGGATAAAAATCCTCATAGGTCAACTCTCATAAACTGAAAACATGCATCTCATACATGAATAAATATATCGCCCAAAGGCGTACAAAACCATCCATCACTGGCGTTACATGTAAAAATACATGTACAAAAATAGAAAAAACTACAGGAAGACTTCCATCATCTCTGCAACTAGGTCAACTCCTCATGCTCACTTGAAAAGATTTTACAGCAAAATCCCACACCGTGAGCCGAAGCCCAATAGAACATAGACAATAGAACTGTAAAGCAAGCTATGCAATTACACATATGGGCTCAACCACAAGAGCCAAAAAGGTTTTCTTTCCAAAACCACAAGTTTGCATCAGACTACCACGAGTCTCAAAAAAGTTTTATCTCATAAAACTCCACGTTTTTCATCCTTCAAACTATGTATATCATCCTAATAGATATTATGCCACAGTTAAGAAAAAGCTATAAATAAACAGTATGCTCCACTCGGTCACACAACCGTGGAGAAAAGATATAAATGAAATCCTATGTACCGACTATGCCATACAGACAAAGGTAATAACTATAGACTCCTGCCCATTACCCTAGTCCTAAACCACTTAAGGCCTGCTAGGTA
>JAULJZ010134090.1:0-10820 GCA_032270985.1 Heliamphora pulchella | reverse complement strand
CAAGTATCGAAACGAAAGGACAACAAGTAAGCACATAAATAAATTAAATAAAGGCGGTTGAGCCGGCCATTAACAATATTTATAATCATAAATAACTGAAAATTAAAATGCTGTAAAATAAATTATTGAAAATTAAAATGCTATAAATTAAATAAAGGCGGTTAAACCGGCCATTAACAATATTTATAGCCATTAACAATATTTATAATCATAAATGTCTACAAATTAAAATGCTGTAAAATAAATGACTGAAAATTAAAATGCATATAATTAAATAAAGGCGATTGAACTGGCTATTAACAATATTTATAATCATAAATGACTGAAAATTAAAATGCTGTAAAATAAATGACTAAAAATTAAAATGCTGTAAATTAAATAAAGTCAATTGAACCGGCCATTAATAATAAATAACAATTTAATTTTTTTTCAAACGGGCACAACCTCAGCATAAAAGCAAGCTTCGCACACAAGCTGGAAAATAAGTAAATGATATTTATTTACTAAACTGGCAGAGTCCTAACTAAAAATCAAGATCCCCACACTGTTAGAAAATAAATAAATTAAAAAAAATTAAAAAGAAGAAGAGATGGACAAAACAAAGACTGTAAGAGACGAGCACCAACAAATCTCTTTCTTTTCTCCAAAAGGGACTTCACTTATATAGGCAAATTGTCAAATAGTAACCAAATACGTGTCACTTATTTGATGATTCATAACCTGATCTGTATAAAGTTAAAAACGTGTTTAGTAAACACGTTTTTTTTATCAAGAAAACGCGTTTACTAATCATACTTTACTTATTAAGCCATCCACGTGCATAAAGCTAAAAGCGTGTTTAGTAAACACGCTTTCTTTATTAAGAAAATGTGTTTATTAAACATGCTTTACTTATCAAGCCATGTCCCCTAACAACGTTTTTACTAAACACGCTATATTTATTAATTCAAAAGTATTTGCTAAACGTGTTCTAATTGTAATTTTCTTTTCAATTGATTATTTCCCTTCCAACCATATTTATCTGAATGCCCCTCCAAATCGAGTACTTCTTGTAGTAGTACTGGTTATTTAAATATATTATGTTCATTTTATTTTAATAATTAAATTTGGTGGATATGAAAACGTTCTTTGATTAAAAAAAATAGAAAGAATATAACTTATATTATGGTGAATCAAGAAAGTAAAAACGTTTAGCCCAAAAACATAATCATAAAGATAATAACAGACAAACACTTTTGAATGATGCTTTTGTATATTTATTCTAGGCCTTTTTATTATTTAAATTTTTTTTGCTAAATAGAATAAGTACTAAGATTTGAACAAGCCAATTGACTGAGGGCACTTAACACACACAAAGTCAAAAATAATGATTCAACAACATTGATGCTTTTAAACATGCAACTAATGTGGGAAGTATCAATCTAAATCTCAATTGGTTTGGTGAGATTGAATAACGCGAGATATGATTATTTGATTGCAACTGTGAGACCCTAACCCATATTTTTTTCGGCGTTTTTCGACCAGTGTTTATCGTTTTTATTTCAGCATGCTCAAACGTGTTTTTATGCACGTTCGAGTTTAGATATGCATGCGGAGTTGGTTTACGAGGCCATTGGCCATTGTGGCGCTGATTTTTAAAAAAAGATATTTTCGTGTTCTATAAATATCTGGCATTAGATATTTTCAAAAAATATTTTCAAAACTTCTCAACTAAGTTTTTTCTTTTTCTCTCTGCCTTCTCTCTAACTTCTCGGGGGCCCAGGGTTTTTATGATCCAACAGCGGATCCCTGCTATTGGCATCGGGGGCTACGTGTTCATCCAGATAGAATTTTATTTTGGCAAAGTTTAGTTTTGCACGTGGATTGAGGCGTCGAGTTTTTAACTCAACGAGGTAAGATCCTAGACTCTCATATCTTATAAGGGTGCTACATGTAATCATGTGTGCTTTTATCATTTCAAAATGCATGAATTCGCTTTATGTTTCAAACGTTGATTTTGAGGTTTAAAACCATTTTTCGTCGATTTCGGTTAGAGAAAATTATGTCTCGGGTGTTTCTTTTGAGGTTTTGGTATTAGGCTTGGGCGTGTGTATGTCCGAAGGTGTTGGATGGGAGTTTTGAGGCTTCGTTTGGGGTTCGAAGGGGCTAAAATAATAGCTCAAAGTTAGTTTCAGCCTGGGTTCAGTTGACTGGATCAAATGGGCCAGTCGACTAGATCGTGGTTCTTTGGGTTCAGTCAACTGGAGCTGGGAGGTCAGTCGACTGAGTTGGCTCGTTTTGGGTTTTTTGGTTTTTGGTGTGTTTTTAGTCGACTGGGCATAGGAGGTCAGTCGACTGGGGTCCTGTATTGAGTGTTTGGTGTTTTTGGTGTTTTTAGTTGGTCGTGTGGTGGCTTCTTAGTCAATGATTGGGTTCTGGGGCTCGATCGACTACTCTCCTCTAGCGATTTTTTAGTTGATTGGATTATGAGATCCGGTCAATTGAAGTCACGGAGAGGGTGTTGGTCACGTCATGCGGGTGTTGAGGCACGGTTGTGTGCATGGTTATTGGTGCATCATTGGGTGTGGGACGTGTGGATTCATTGTTTGTTTTAAAGGTGTTTTCGAGTGAGAACCCTTTTATGGGAGATTCAGGTATTGGTCTCCGGGTTCGTTTTTGTTTTTCTTCATTGTTGGTTGTCCCGGTGAGTGGGCGGGTCGTTCTGATGAGTGGATGACGGGTGTGGGGCATGAGATGTCGTGATGGGTTATGTAGCATCGTTATGTGGAATGTCATGATTATACGTCCTTATATGCTTATAGAACTTTGATTAGTTTTGTTTATGCATGTGGTAAGGTGGTACGTGATCTTATGTAGTTTTGAAGCATTTAAGGCTTTGATTTTGTATATGTATACGTAGTATTCAGTGTTATCCTGTTAATGCGGTATTTACCCGTGGTGTTCAGTTTTATCCTGTAGTATGCGGTATTAACCCGTGGTGTGCGATATTAACCCGTCGTGTTCAGTTTTATTTGTAGTACGCGGTATTAACCTGTGGTGTGTGGTATTAAGCCGTCGTGCTCAGTTTTATCCTGTAGTATACGGTATTAACTCGTGGTGTGCGGTATTAACCCATGGTCTACGGTTTTATCTCATAGTATACGGTTTTATCTCGGGAATGTGTGTCTGAGTATAGATCTTTGTCTTTGTATTAGGTCTGTTATTAAGGCTTGTGAGAGTCGGTTCTATGTTGTACGTGGGGCTCGTAGGGAGTCTTGACTCGTAGGAGTCTATCTTTGCTAGTGAATCATTGTACTATATATATATCAAATTATTTTCTAGGCTCTGATGAGTCATGATATAAAACCGTTTTCAAAACTGTTTTCTTTGACACTCTTGGAAGTTCTCGTATAAAACTATTTTTTCACTGTTTTCTTCTGGAGCTCGTATAAGCTTAGATATAAAACCGTTTTTATGGCTCGTGTGAGTTGAAAACTGCACCTCATTTTCCGAGCACGTTTTGTTTATATTGCATGCTTGTCTAGTTTCTATTGAGCTTTAGCTCACGATGTGAAATTTGAAATATTTTTCAGGTACCAATCGTGTGGGTTGATTCGGGGTTACTGGAGAGGTGGAAGACCCGCAATCTTCCTTTTTGTTCTTTTAACCATGTATGTTTACATGTTTTTTCGGTGTTGGAATCGTGTTCTATAAGTCCTTTGGGTATATTAAATGCATGTATGCTTTACTTTATGAGCAAACACCATGTTGGGTATTGTGTATGGTTGTTTATGGGTGTTTAACGTGACCCGGAGTTTGGGGCGTGACAGCAACCAAGGGTTAGCAACAAAAACGACGAAGGGTTAGCGACGATGATCGGCAAATATCATTTGATTGCCAAAAAATATTCTAAATATTAAATATTGGAAAAAATTTAGCAAAATTTCCTCTATTTTCTTTCTAATCCAAGTTCACATAATAACCTGTAATAACGCAAACAACATAACATACGCAGGCTCTCAACACTAAATCAATATTCACACTCATGGAACAATCCAACTTCCTTATACTCTATAACAAAAGTGACATATATTACAATCAAAGATTCAAAATGTAATCAAAACATTAAATATAATTTTTGAGGCCATATTCTTTTCAGCAAAACTTCTTCTATGAGCAACAACTTTAATGATTAACACAACTGAAAGCAAAGAAGAGAGAAAACATAAGTAATTGGTCAAAATACAACAATTTAGAACACTATGCCAATATGGACCAAGATCTTGAACATGGAAAAAACTATACCTAACATTAATAACAGACTAATATAACAAGCGAATAAAAAATGATTGCCAACACCCGATGCCTAACTAAATTTGATCTTAATTTCAATTGCACATTAGAAATGTTGAATTTTTAATTTTGCAGCATGGTCAACTAGCTTAGCAACAACAGTATCTAGGTCATCCTTCTTTTCCATCGAATTTAATTTTATCTTTCTTTGATCTAAGCAAAATCACCACTAGGAAGGTTAATATGAAAATTCTAAATCAGACACACAAAAATGTCCCGCAACATTTCATTATTTCGACATTGAATTAAAAAACTGTTTGCCATCGAAATTTTGAAAATTTTCGATAGAGTCCCCTTTGTTTTTTGAATAACCCAAGATTATCCGAAAAACAAGATTAACCTGTAATCAAAGCAAATGACGCAATATAACACAGGCTCTGCTTGGATCCCAACAACAACTGCCAATATAAGAAAACAATCCTCAAGGCAATATATACACAAACAGAATCAGATGAAACGTTTAAACAATTTATATATGATTAATTCTGATGCCGAATGTTTCTAAAGAACTTCAGTAAATAACTTACAAGAGACAATGAAAAGGTATAAGCACCAGCCTTTTGAAATAAGGTAGAGGACTTGCATCCTAATTGATCCTAATTGACATATATGTAAACCCTGAAACCCATCTCTCAATTTTCCTTCGAAATCAAAATGTACTTTTCATCCAAGTTCCTAGATCTAAAAGATGCAATACGTACAATCACAACGATTTTCTTTAGCGGAACATGCCCAGCATAAACTGCAGACTCGGTAGGGTGGTGTGGGGGGATATGGAGGTGTAATGTGGATTCTCAAACAATGACCGATTTTCACCTGAAAACAATGTAAGAGCTAGATCAGAAAGTTAAAAGAATAAGAGGAAGTTTATCCGTTCAATTGGATTAATATGCATGAAATCAAGTACATTATGAAATTATCACTTTTAGTGATGATTTCAATTTGTCCATCTGGGTAAGAAGAGCATTTACAACCTAAGGTACCACATACAAGTTTCAACATATTCAGAAAATAGTTTATCCTGATTAATTTATATCATAAGTTCTCATGTTTAAGTTTATCTTGGATGTGCGAAGGTAAATACCAGTATAGAGTCTGAAGGTTCAGAACCAGATAATGCGGCCTTTGTAGCAGCAACAAGGCTTTCAAGTTCATCTGTCGACTAGTAAAGTACATAAGTAGCGAAAATGTAATAATGTAGATATGAAACATCTGTCGTCCAATATATATTGTGGGACCTACATAAATTTCTAGTCAAAATATAATAATGTAGATATGAAACATCAAGGGAAATGGAACTCATGTGTACAAAATATAATAAAGTACATAAGTAGCGAAAATGGACCAAGATCTGCCAAAGTTGCCAAACTACATGGAAAATGAAGCCTTCAAATGGTGTAAACATTTAACAAGGTGTGAACAACTCAATTTGTGGAACAAGAATAACACAACCACCTTATATAGTGCATATTATGGCAAAATTAAATTGTAGGTTTGTCAATAAGAAAGGAGCATATCTTACAACAATGACAATATCTAGGTCATCCTCCAAACGTTGCATATTTAACTTGACAGCATGATCAACTAGCTTAGCAATGACGGTATCCAGGTCATTCTCTCGTTCCATTGAATTTTATTTTATCTTTCTTTGATCTAGCAAAATCACTAACAAGAGGGTTAATATGAAAATCCTAAATCATGTGCAAAAATCTTATTTAAAAAAGATTTTGGAGATACTTACTGATACGGTTTTCCATTTCATGTCGTTTCCTCTTCTCGAGTTGTACAGAGCTAATAATCTCCTCCTACAAAATATGGTCTTGTGGCGTTGAGATTTTAGGGGTTATTTTGAAAAATGTTCAAAAATAAGAAATTTAAAGAATGTTTAAAAAAATCTTTTAACACCTTGAAAATCAAAATTTCAAAACCCCTTTTGTTGAAAATAGAGTCGCCACTTAATTTTTGAGAAAAACTAAAAATAACAAAATTAGCTACTGATATTTAAAATGTTAACCAGAGAAAGAAAGTTCGGGGGCTAAGGTACGAACTAGCGAAGGTGTTAGGCACCCCGTTCACCCAACCATAAGGTTGGCCTCTATTAATCATCATTGTTTATTTAATAGAATTTCTTAAATGCATGCAAATAAAGAAAATAGAGGTAATGAGAGAATATTCAAAATCAAATATGGAAGATACATAAAATATGTACATAGCACTCCAAAACACATAAATGTCAAAAGAAAAATTCTAAGTCCTATGGCATGCAATTTCTATCTAAAGAATACATGAAACATACCCACATACAATTTCATTAAAATAATCCTAAACTATCATGATTCAAATGAAAGAACAAAATAAGCTAAAGAATGCTAAAATTACCTAAACATGGATTGTTACAAAATATGCCAAACAATTGTGAAATAAAACCTTAAACTAATATGCATGTTGTCAAATTATCTAAAAGCATATGCAAAGCATGTAAAAAGTCTTATTTAAGAAAGGAATAAAAGAAATCTTACAAAAGATTAGTTAAGCCAAAAATAAAATGTTAAGAAAAAAATGCTTATTTAAACAACTTAAAATGACACTATTTACATTATGTTTTTAAACAAAGTAAATAGAAGTGAGATAAACGAAAAAGTTCTAAAAACAAAGATTATATTACCATTTAGAAGAAAAATAAGAACTAACATAAAAGGCTTTTTTGTGATTTTTAGGTTTAATAATAAAAAAAGGCCATGGAAAATACTAAGAAAAGAAAATCAAGCTATAGAAAATAAAACTTTTTTTATGAAAATAAAGCTAATGATAAAAATGGGAATAAAATGCTAAGGAGAAAAATTATACTATTATTAAAAAAATAAAAGCTAACAAAGAAAAATTAGATTAATTCTAGTGAAGAAACTTTTAAACTAACATTAAAGAGAAAGCAAAGAAGATGTAACATTAT
Source organism: Heliamphora pulchella (assembly GCA_032270985.1). Taxonomy (NCBI): domain Eukaryota; kingdom Viridiplantae; phylum Streptophyta; class Magnoliopsida; order Ericales; family Sarraceniaceae; genus Heliamphora; species Heliamphora pulchella. The sequence continues at coordinate 3,538 of JAULJZ010134090.1, read as the reverse complement.
CATTAGAGAAAATAAAATGAATAATAAAAGAAGATAAAAATGCTCTAAAAAAAAGAGAAGAGAAAATGAAAAATGAAAATCAAAACAGTAAATTAATATTACAAGAAAAATGAAAAAGAAATGACTAATGCATTGAAAAAAAATTACATTAACCTAAAAAGAATAAAACATAAAAAGAGAATAAAACTACATTATAAGAAAAAGAAAGAAGAAAATAAATGCTAAGAAAATTACATTACTATTAAATGAAAACTAAGAATTAAAATGGAGCATTCAATTAATGGTACAAGAAAAGAAAATAAAATAAAATAAAATGCTAATAAATAAAAATTAGACTAATTAAAAAAAGGAATGTAATTAGTGCTAGAACATTAAATTAAAAGAAAAATAAAAGAAACAAAGTACTAATAAAGAACTAAATTAACATTAAGAGAAAATTAGCAATTAAATGGGTGCAATATTAATGATTACAACTATTTTCATGTAAGTGCTCTTATTATAACAATGAACAACATTATCAAGTTGTAATTGCTAGAGATATATTAGTACTATGTTAATGAATTAATTCAATGTAACAAGGTATTAAAATGAAACAAAAATGAAATAGCCTCTAAATGAAATTAATATTAAATAGCCTTACTATATTAAACAACAAACTACAAACTACATTGCATATATTAAATGAAATTGACTATAAATGAAATTGAAGAATTTGAAAATGAATATTAACCTGATCACCCCAAAGGAGAAAAGTGGAGATTAAAAAGATCGGGGATCCAAACGAGATACATAGATTGCCAGAAAATCCTCAAGTCAATGGAATGAGCTCCAATTGTCCAATCCTCGGGTGATGATCCAAGCAAGGCTTTAAGGTAGATGTCGGAGGCTCGGTATTTCGGCAGAGTTTCAGCGTCAGGGCTCGAAATTGCTCGAAAATTTGGTAGAATTTCTCTCACTAAACCATTCTTATTTTTATCTGTCCCAAAAACGTACCAGGGGTACGGTATTTATAGAGTTCATCAGCCAATGAAATGCTGCCACGTTTTGGGGACACGTCAGGCCATTTGGAGTTAGCGGTCGCCACAATGCAAGTTGGCGGTCGTCATGTTTTTGAAAGGTTTCACAAAGTTCTATGGAGGTCGCCATAATGGGAGATGGCAGTCGCCATAATGGGAGTTGGCGGTCGCCGTGATGGAAGTTGGCAGTCACTTTACTTGGGCAGCAAGTTTCGATGGTTCGTCAAAATTTCATTGGTTTTAAGGTTCCAGGTTCAAATACCGAGCTTGGATCACTTTCTAAGAATCAAACTGAGGCACTATTCCTCATGCTTTCGTCATCGAATTCGCCTAAAATTAGGTGGGGTCAAATTGGGGTGTCTACAGTTGCCCCTCTTTCATATAACTTGCGTAGCAACATGTGATGCAAGTTATATCAAAGACTCAGAAACAACAACCATTTGACTGAGCCGTTAATCTTAGGTCACACAAGCATGCATATGATGTTGGTTGTACTCGAATTTTAATCGGGCTACCTACGTACCCCTTTGCTAGGGATCAGACCAAAACGTAATTCATGGGGTAAAATGCGAGATGTAATGATAAGAGATATGATGCATAATGCAATGCAAGTCAGTTTAAGGTCATGAGGAGGACCGACGAGTCAGTTTAAGATCATGAGGAGGACCAAGTTAGTTTAAGGTCATGAAGAGGACCGAGTTAGTTTAAGGTCATAAGGAGGACCGACGACTCAGTTTAAGGTCATGAGGAGGACCAAGTTAGTTTAAGGTCATGAAGAGGACCGAGTTAGTTTAAGGTCATAAAGAGGACCGACGACTCAGTTTAAGGTCATGAGGAGGACCGACGAGAAAAACGTCAAACTAATAAGTCGAATTAAGACCTAAAAATGGGACAGAGCACGAGATAAGGATAACTAAAACGAATTTACGACTTATAATTAATTTTATCGGAAAGAAAGCAACGAATTAATAGGTCGAGTTAAGACCTAAAAATTGGGGACGAGGCATGAGATAAAAATAATTTAAAAGCCAAGTTACAACTTAAAAATTAAATTTATCGAGAAGAAAGCCACGAATTAACAGGTCGAGTTAAGACTTAAAAATTCGGGACGAGGCATGAGATAAAAATAATTTAAACATCAAGTTACGACTTAAAAATTAAATTTATCGGGGAGAAAATCACGAATTAACAGATCGAGTTAAAACCTAAAAATTCGGAACGAGACACGAGATAAAAATAATTTAAAAGCCAAGTTACGACTTAAAAATTAAATTTATCAGGGAGAAAGCCACGAATTAACAGGTCGAGTTAAAACTTAAAAATTCGGGACGAGCCATGAGATAAAAATTATTTAAAAACCAAGTTACGACTTAAAAATTAAATTTATCGGGGAGAAAGTAATGAATTAACATGTCAAGTTAAGACCTAAAAATCTGGGACGAGGCACGAGATAAAAATAATTTAAAAGTCAAGTTACGACTTAAAAATTAAATTTATCAGGGAGAAAGCCACGAATTTTATAGGTCGAGTTAAGAGCTAAAAATTCAGAACGAGACATGAGATAAAAATAATTTAAAAGCCAAGTCACGACTTAAAAATTAAATTTATCGAGGAGAAAGTCACGAATTAATAGGTCGAGTTAAGAACTAAAAATTCGGGACGAGGTATGAGATAAAAATAATTTAAAAGCCGAGTGACGACTTAAAAATTAAATTTATCGGGAGGATAAACCACATAGAAAAACATACACACGAAATTATTTTTGAAATAAAAATAATAAAGATTTTATGTTTTTCTGAAAATCATTTTTGCCAATAAAACAGAGAGAAAATAATCTATACTAATAGAATATACACACACAAAGGAAATAAAATGCATGCAAATAATAAGAAAGGCAAAAAAAAAAAGAAAAAAAGTATTAAAAAGCCCAAACAGCCCCTCTCAAAACCGCAAAACGTCATAATGGCAAACTGACATGACGTGACCTTTGAAAACCTGGTGGTCGCCAAGACCAAACACCTCTGACATGGCAGCCGTTGGGTAAAAACCGCTCCAACATGGCGGTCGCCATGTGTCGCTTCACTGACATGGCGGTCACTTACTTTAGAAGTGGCGACCGCCTACTCCAGGCGCGCATAAGATTCCTAGGTCGTGCGGGTTGGGCTCATTCTTCACTCTCTCATTCTCTCTCTAGCTCTCTTGCACTCTCGAACTCTTTCCCAACCTTCTCTTGCTTCCTCTCGTTCTTTGAACTTTTGTGTCTTGTTCTTCGTGACGCGAGATGTTTACCTTATTGTTCGTGATTCCCTTTCTATTCATGGCGGGCCAAGGCCAGGGAGATGAGGATTTAGGGGCGCGACAGGGTCCCTCTGCTACTGGGAGCTCCTCCATGGGGACTCTCAGGGGTACGCCCACCAGTTTTCCCGCTAGCGGGGTCACTACCGAGCAGCCCACTGCTGCGATGGATGCCCTCGTTCTTGAGGCAGAGCGTGCCTCCTGCCAGGCTGCTGAGGAGGAGGCAC
>JAULJZ010134079.1:0-10821 GCA_032270985.1 Heliamphora pulchella | reverse complement strand
TTAAAAACAATTATAAACATTCAATTTGTAATAAATAAAATTAGAATGTGTATTAATGAATTTTATGCCATTTGCTAACGCTTGAAAAAAATTCACGTCCACGATGCTCGATTCCCGTTACAGGTTGACCAATACGCCTGATATCAGTTACACGCGACCGTTACGCCGGCCGATACCGCGATTTAAAACCATGCTCTCACCTCCATCCACCTCCGATGACTCTAGAGCCTAGTCGAGTGCCTTTATTCTCCCAGACCATTCATCCGTCCATACATTGTCAACATTAATTGAAAGCTGATAATTACAATACAAACTATCTTATTTAACGTCTAAATCTAACAACAATTGAAATATTAAAATAACTCAAATATATCTTGAAAATAACTCCTAAAAAGTAAAAATAGTTACTAAACCAAAAATATTATTCTGGCGCGTTGGGCCCCTCAGCTTCGCTTCATCACTTGAGGTTTTCAAATTGGGTAGTGGCTCTCTAGTCAGTCAAGGGCTGCACCATCAGGCTCTCTTTGTAATTTATAAGATAATATACAATAGCTGCAGATTTTACTTCATGAGAATTGTAATTGACTCAAAAGCAACAACTTGCTCCTTTAGACCATCCAGTTGACGACATCCCATATCCTTACCTTATGTCAACTTCAGAGAGCCACCAAAAAGGCATCCACTAATTTCATAACCCAATCCAAAATCCAGCATAAAAATAAAAAAAATAAAAAAAATAAATAACACTTCATGACTCATTACTTGAAAATGACAAATAATCTGCCAATGAGGCATCCTAATTATTGGTCATCCCCAATACATTTAAACTCCACCCTCCCTGCATAGAAATGAATAATTTAAGAGATTCTCCTGCAGCTTATGATGCCTTTCCCCACACCACAAACACTAAGATCCAAAACACCCTCGACACCAGATCCTCCAACAAATTTCCATATTTTCCGCTCATAATTTTAAGCCAAAGTTACATAGCATGGACAGTAAAATGTGGTAAATCAATGTATACTTGTTTCTTAAAACTAATCAAAAACAAAATTACTAGTCCTAGTGAAATTTGAAGAAGTTTAACAATCTATACATATCTATGGAATGGTTTTCTTTGAAGAAAAAGAGTTCAGTTTGTGAAATTGCATGAAGTTCTCCAATCTCTTTGTACAAGAACCAAATAAGATGTCGGAAGGAAGCTCATCTTGCACCCCAAATTTAATGCTTATCCTTCGAAAAATAAGAAAATAGTCATCAAGATCCATGCCATTTCAAAGATTAGGAAAGACAAGATTTTTGAATTCTGCAATAACAGAAAGCCTGGGTCTAAGGAAATAGACACACTTCCACAATGATACGAGTAAATGCAAAAAAACCACCATATGAAATAATGGAGTAATATCATATCCACATTAAACTTAGAAGATGATCCAAGCCACATCCCAGCTTCTTTTGGATGCTCCACCATCCTGAATGGTGAAAAGTTAATTGGATCCTCAAGGGATATGTGTACATGATCTATGGACCTAAGTCAATGTTACAGCAATTTTCCAAGCAAAACGATAAAGATATATATACATGCATATTTTTTGGCTAAATGTAAATAATTCTCATGCTAAATCCAAGCACCAACTAGAAAGGAGAATAGGTTTAAAGATTAAAAATGATAAAAATCAAAATCTTTTGAGTTCCAAACCGAGGAAAGAACTTACTCAATGATTACTTGGCGTATGACCCCTGGAAGGACACCATCCCTGATAGGAGCTGTTTGGATTTCGAAAGGACATGTACTATAGCCGTGTATTTCTTTGCCCCAAACATCCTTGCTACAGTCATTGTGATCCTGTGAAAAGTGAACACATTTCATAAAGCATTCAACAACTATTCCACAATTTGAACAAGTTCTAAACAACCATAAGGGTTCCATAAGCCTGACAATCTTATTTGAAGACTTAATAACTCCACAACTGGGAAAACGACATCAAAGCAAAACATTAGATCACTTCATCAAGTGAACTTGATTGAGTGAACTTTCAAAAGTAAAAGGCGGGTCACTTGTAAAAGTGACATGGCAGTAGAACATTATTAGGCTAAAATATTCACATAGATAACATAGAGAGATATTTAGAAGCATTCAAAACTAATATATGTTATAAAATTAAATTAAACACCACCCAGTTATTACTTTAATTTAAACCTTTACATTATAACCGATGCGACTTTTCCTTTCCCTCTTTTGAATGTCATACGTCAAGTGTCTGTCTTTTGCACGTTTGGAAATATCTCTGATAAAAGCTACTATGTTTACCAATTCAAAAAAAAAAAAGGAAAAAAGAAAACTACTATGCTAAAAATGCAAGCTATTAAACTAATACCACTATTTATTGAAAGGGTTATTACCATTGCTTCAATAAAGTTAACATTAGAATCTTGACTCCATCAGACATTTTTCCCATTGAAGTAAAAGTTTAAGACAATAGAAATCTAGATGGAAAGAATCGAAAGATAGGACAAAAAATTTACATAAGAAGCTTATGGACCCCGCAAGAGAGGGGGATAGAATGACCATCTATAAATTTAATGTCATAAGATAAGAATAATTTAAAAGGTACTGGTAACCACTTTTCAGGTTAGGTTAACAGTTTACCATACATAAAAAGACTAATAAAGCCCCTTGCATTCCGTTTTTATCATATATAAATAAGGGTAAATCAGCAATACAATTTTCTTCTCCATTCTTTACAATATACATTCAACAAGCTCGGAAGCAGCACATAAATCAATAATCCAAGAGGTACGGTACGAGTCTAGATGGATTTGACCACCAACAAGCGCAAGTATCAGGAAATTACGGCTCCTCTGCTGTTGTTCAGTGTGCAATGCACCACTGGGTTCTAAGCTACCAGAGGTCTCAGTTCTCGAGTCCTCGGTGTACTTCTTTTGGCAGAATCCATTGAGATTGATCAGAAAAAACCTTAAAGAATAGGGAACACAGATGCTTTGCAACATAGTAGCAGAAGAATGAAGTCTCAATTAGAAGCAATAAATTATTTTAGGACGAAAAGAAATGAGAAATAGTTGTGGTGAAGTGTAGAGGAGCTGAGACATGTCACTTCTCCGGAGCAAGAAAAATCACCCTTCTGGGCAAGTTTTCTAATTTTCTTGTGGAATCACAACACAGGGTATAAGTACACCACAAATAACATGTAGCAAAATTTGGTTTTAGTTCTCTGACATGGAACAATTAGAGCCCAATTTATTGCCTAGAAGAAAAGGTTCTCTTGTGGAAGACATAAACCAAGTTAGCTGAAGAAAATAATCATGGGCAACTAGCTGACAACTTATGACAACCAAGTAGGTGAAGAGCAAGCAAGTGCCAACTAAGGAAGTTATCTGAGATGGTAAACATGAAGCCTTCAAGATCTAGGAAAGCAAAATTACTAAAATAGTCCCCATAACTATTAAAATCACAAAAGATAGCCTCAAATTCATTGAACTCTCCAAAGTTCTGTTCTTTAAATTTTCTCTTTCTTGCATCATTGAGGCCCATCAAATATAAAAATGGGAGGAATCCATGGCACTTGCTTCTCTTTAAAAACACACAAGCACGCACGCACACGCATGCATTCAAAGGCGCTCACATATAGACTAGGAGATGGTGAGGTAAAAATAAATGGAAAAAAGAAGTGGGAAGGGGAGTAGGGCAGCTTGCTTATTGAAGGTGCTCAAAGGTCTTTTTTTTTGGGAGGGGGGGGGGGGGAAATTTAATTATATTTTCTGTCCCTAGTCATATGGATTAAAGAGAAGGGGAACCACTTTGGTCTTCACATGTAATGATACATTGTCAGCCTATTGGAAAGCAGTATCTTCACATTGCCCTCGTTCAAATATGCAAATTAAAAAATAAAATGATCATATTGAGACTACATATTTTAGATAATTGTGGTACAAAAGCAATTCTTTTAGTAAGTTAGGTTTGTGAAAGTGCATTTTTTGGTTTGGTTATTTTGTTATTTCTTTGTTCGTTAGAGGGTAGTTGAGTCATTTAAGGCTAATTACAGTTTTAACTTTTGTCCTATTTATACTTTGTAATTTATGTTTTATGTTTTAAGCTTCTTTTTTGGTTAATAGAATAATAGATTAGTTTCTTGGTTCTCTTCTTTTCTATCATGGTAGCAGAGCCACTTTCATTGCCCTAGCATCACCGGAACCCTAGCATCGCCGACAACCTCTGATGAAGCTCCGACGAACTTCTTATTTTGCAACCCTAGCCACCGTTGAAACCCCAACCCTTCGGAAAACCCTAGTTCGCCGACCTCTTCTCCCACCATCGACCACCAGCGACGCCTCCTCGACCCTCATCGACCACCAACGAGGCTCCCTGACCACTGCCGAACCTCTGCAAATCCTCTTCTCCTTGGTTTGTGACCTTTACGAGCATTTGTCCAAACCAAAACCTAGCCGACCTTCGAAGATCTATCCAAACCCTAGCCGTCGCGACCCACAACGCCGACCATAGCAGTCCTTTGCCTCGCCAACCTCCGGCGACCTCTTTCAGTACATTGGCGACCTACGGTGACCTCACTGGAGCCTCAGTAACCAAATTAGGGCCTTGCACAACCCGACCTGACTTGTGTGTGCTCGAAACCTAACTCTGACTTGTGTGTGCTTGAAACCTAACTCTGACGACCACAAAAGACTTTGCCTGACTCTGCCAACCTCGTTAGGCCCTCGCCGGAGCTCCGACAACCTCGCAAAAGCATTGTTTCCTTTAGTTCTTCAATTTTCCAACAGTTTTGTGTAGTGAGCCTCCTATTTCCATTGATTTGTGGTTCACTTACTATATACTTCAGCCAGCACTTCAGATACTGTTTGGCTACTATTTGTTGGTTTTGTTGTTAGTGGCTGTCCGATTGACATGAAAAGATTTTGGTACGAGATTTTAATGTGAGATCTTGAAACAAACATTGATGTTGTTTTGGGGTACATTTATTTGACCCACGAGGTTTTAATTCAGATCAGCGAGATTTCCTAAGTGCTCCTTCTTTTTGACTAGTTTTAGATTATGCAGAACTCCTTTAGGTCCCTATCTCATGCGTCTGTTATGACTACTATTCCTTCAAGTTTGCATGGTTCTTATTTCACATGTATTTTAATCTCTACCTGGATATTTGATTCTGGCTTCTCTCATTATATGACACCTAATTTATTGCGTCGTAGTCATTGTGTTCCTCCCTCTTCTCCCATCACTATTTCGACTGTTAACGGTGCTTCCATGCAAGTTATTTTTATAGGCTCGGTTGTCCCTTCCTCATGTTATTTCCTATCTATTTCTAATGTCTTTTATGTGCCACAGTTTTCTATCAGTTTACTCTCTATTAGTTAGCTTTCTGGTTCTGGTTTTGATGTTCTGTTTTTGTCTTCTGGTTGTGTTGTTCAAAATTGGAAGTTTAAGATGCAGGTTGGGATTGGACGTCGGCCTGGTGATTTATATGTTTTGGAAAATTTGCACATTCCTTTGGACTCTTCCTTGTAGCCCAATCTTCTTTTTGTCTAGATCAGCACTTTTCTCTTTTTTATCTTTGGCATTTTAGGTTAGGTCATTTGTCTAGTGACCGCTTAAAAGAGTTAGTTTAGTCTGGTCACTTAGGTAACGTGCCTGCTAGTAATATCTATGAGTGTAGTGGTTGTAAATTTGCAAAAAGGCCAGCTTTACCTTTTAGCAAAAGCACTTCCCTTTCTACATCTCATTTCTCTCTAGTTCATACAAATGTCTGGAGTCCTTCCCCCATTGCAACTAAAGGATGATCAGTGTACTATGTTTCCTTCATTAATAATTACAGTTGTTTTTGTTGGATGTATCTCAGGTCTCACAAATCTGATTTTTTTTTTACATTCACCGCACATTTCATTCTATGGTTCACACTCAGTTTTCTACCACTATAAAGACGCTTCTTTCTGAATTGGGTGGTAAGTACTTCCTAACTGAATTCACAGACTTCTTAGTTGCATTTGGAACTATTCATCAATCTTCCTAATCTGATACTCTGGCACAAAATAATAGAGCTGAAAGAAAACATCGACACATCCTCGACATAGCTCGCTCTCTTCTTCTCTCTTCCTATTAGTTTTTGGGGAGAACCAGTACTTACCGCAGTATATTTTCTTAATTGCATGCCCAGAACTCTTCTTTTTAGCATCTCCCCTTATGAAAAGTTGTTTGGACATAATCCTAACTACTCGTTGAGTGTCTTTGGTCGTGTTTGTTTTGTCCTTCTTCCCTAATGGGAGCGCACTAAACTTAACGCTCGCTCAGCTCACTGTGTCTTTTTGGGCTATGGTATTCAACAAAAAGGATATCGGTGTTACGATCATGCATCTAAACACCTTTATGTATCTCTACATGTTGTATTTCTTGGGTGACTTTCCTACTTTACTCTTCCTTCCAAGGTTGCCCCTGTACCCAAAGAGAATTTAATTCATATTGATCATTTCCTGCATGATGTGCCTTATGAGGAATTTACTTAAACTCTTGATATCTCTAAACTCCCTTCTACATCTCATTCTCCAGCTATATCTCCCTTGTTAGTTTACTCTCACGGGCATCCTCCTCCCCCTCAACATGTATCCACCAGATCCAACTCAGATCCCTCTGTTTTCGTAGATCCTGTTCCCCTTGAACGGCGCTATTCTTTGCGTGAGCATACTCCGCTGATAAAGTTTGGTTTTTCTAACACCTGCTTTTCTTCTTCTTATTGTGCTTTCTTATTTGCTATTCATACTCATTTTGAGCCTCGATCCTATAAAGAAGCATGTATTGATCCCCACTGAATCAATGCAATGCAAGAAGAATTAACTGTTCTTCAGAAGACTTGTATTTGGGATTTGGTTCCATTGCCTGCAAGTAAAAATCTTATTGGATGTAAATGGATTTACAAAGTTAAAACTCATTCTGATGGTTATCTGGAGCGTTATAAGGCAAAATTAGCTGTCAAGAGTTTTCTCAAGAGTATGGAATTGATTACGAGGAAACATTTGCACCCGTGACTAAAATAACCACAGTTCGCACTCTGATTTCTATTGCTACAATTCGTCAGTGGCCTCTCTTTCAGCTAGATATCAATAATGCTTTTCTCAATAGGCATCTTAATGAGGAAGTTTATATGCGTCCTCCTTCGGGACTTCCGCGTCCTCCTGGTTCTGTCTGTCTTCTTCTCCGTGCCCTTTATGGTTTGAAGCAATCTTCTCGTGCCTAGTATGAACGCTTTCAGTCTACTGTTACCCAGATTGGTTTCACTCCCAGTCCTCATGATTTTACCCTTTTTCTCTGCCACACTACAACTCCGATGGTTATTTTTTTATTATATGTGGATGACATAGTTATCACTGGTTATGATCTTATTGCTATCTCTGAAATGAAAAAGCATTTGTTTCGTGCATTTGAGATAAAAAATTTGTCTTTCGCGATACTTTCTTAGGATAGAGGTTGCTTCTTCTCCCATAAGTTATCACTTATGTGAATCAAAATATACAAATGAAGTGATCCATCGTGTTCGTCTCATTGATGATAAAGTTGTGGATACTCCCATTGAGTTGCATGCTAAGTTCTCTTCTTCTGATGGTGTTCCTCTTGAGGATCCCACTATCTATTAAGAGCTGGTTGGTTGTCTGGTCTATCTTACTGTGACCCTCCTGATATTGCGTATGCCGTTCATGTGGTAAGTTAATTTGTCACTGCTCCTCGCTCCACTCATTGGATAGCTCTTTTTTGCATTCTGCATTATGTTCGTGGTATTATTTCTCAGAACCTATTCTTGTCTTCATCTTCATCATTGACTCTTCGGGCTTATGCTGATGCTGATTAGGCTGGTGATGTATCTGATCGTAAGTCTACTACTGGCTTTAGCATATTTCTTGGTGACTCTCATTTCTTGGAAAAGTAAAAAGCAGTCTGTCATTACTCGTTCTACTGGTGAGGCTGAATATCGTGCCATGGCTCATACTACTGCTGAGATTGTTTAGCTCCGCCGGCTCCTCTATGATTTGGGTGTCTCTCTTTTCCTACTTCTCTCTACTGTGATAATAAGAGTGCGATCCAGATAGCTCATAACTCTGTCTTCCATGAACGAACAAAACATATAGAGATTGATTGTCACTTTATCCGTCAACATCTTCAACTTGGTACTATTGACCTCCCCTTCATCTCCTCGTCATTGCATCTTGCTAATTTCTTCACTAAGACTCACACTTCACCTCGTTTTCGGTTCCTGCTTGATAAACTCTCACTGCTCACCGGGATCACATCATGAGTTTGAAGGGAGTGTGAAAGTGTATTTTTTAGTTTGGTTATTTTATTATTTATTTGTTAGTTAGAGGGTAGTTAAGTCATTTAAGGCTAATTAGAGTTTTAACTTGTGTCCTATTTATACTTTATAACTTATGTTTTATGTTTAAGCATTTTTTTTGGTTAATGGAATAATAGATTAGTTTCTTGGTTCTCTTTTCTGTCAAATTTCTGGCTTTTTATAGTTCTGATGTTGGCTAATGTAAAGAATACAAAAATAAAGTATATCTTAACACAGATGCACCAACAACAAATCATGAAGTACATTAATTGTGTGACTTGGGCCGAAATTAAGGTGACCTCTACTTAGATGAAGCTCAACCCCATGCTGATTTAGGCTCAAGTTTTCAACAAGGTGCAGCTCAGTCCCACTCAAACTAAACCTAGGCCGAGAAAAGCTCAAGTTAAATAGGAAGGGCTTCCGACTTGCCCAATCCAATTGACAATAATAGTTGTGGGTGGTAGGTTAGCGGGCAATACGCTTACTTTTAACTAGAATAAATGTGTTAGTGCTTTACCTTCACATATGACTTGACCATTGCGTATCTTGGAAGATCCTTCAAAAGCTTTTCTTCAAACAAAAATGGCTTGCTTATAATATCAAGGTATTCTCCAATTTTGGAGAAGTAGGTATAAAATAATCATAACTGAAAAACCAAAAACCTCCTTTTTGAATTGATTTGCAATCACGATATGCTTATGAGAAATAGGGCAACCACACAAGGACACATGCACAAGCAATTTTTAACGTAGAAAAACCCTCTAGGGTAAAAAACCATAAAACCTAGTCCAAAAATCGTTCACTATAATCAAAAAGTAATATAAGAAATATTACAATTAAACTATGAATCCACATCCATGGCCTTAAGTCGTTCTTGTCGAATCCACGATCTTTACCTTCACAGTGAACAACCCATCCAAATCCGAATCCACGAATCTTCACTCATTCTTAGATCCAACCAAAGAACTCTAGTACCCCTTCGAAATCTTTTAAAGAACTTATTGTCTAAAGAAGTATTGAAGCTACCTTGAGATAAAACTTGAAGATCAAAGAAACATCTATTTTGATTGGATCTCTCCAGGTTTTTGGACCCCTAACCAGCTTTTTACCTTCGGAACTTTCAAGGCTCAAAAAATCTCTCAACAGTAGCTCTCAAAATTAAGGTTTTGAAGTGTTTTAAAAGGGGCCTGTGAAAATGGAGCCTAACCCGTGCTCGAGTACGAAACATGACAACTGTTTATGTAAACCTTGCAATCTGGTGATTGACTCGTGCTTAAGCACAAACTTTCTAAACACAAACTTCTCACTACATATGTTCTCTATCTTGATATCAACAACCATGGATATGATTCACACGCTTGGTTGAATAAAGAACGAAACCGAACAAATACAACTCAAAAAATGTTTGTCAAACAGGATTGCCACACTAAAAACCTAACAAACTCTGCTTTTAGCAATTTCGTGACAAAACACTTATAATAATATACAAATCTTAACCCCAAACCAAACCCAAGGAAATTAATCTAAGATATGCAAACATTAATGCACATTAAGGGTACCAATGATAAATAGCAAAGACAGTTGAAAATCCTGTCAAGACATAAATCTATGATGCAGTAACTGAAGTATATATCCAATATGAAATGACAATAGATATAGCATTTTTAGAATACCCATAACCAATCAAGCACAAGATCTTCAATATAATATTTCAGTTAGCAGAAACCAAGCTCAAAACCAAGTACTCAAGGAAAAATTGATCTCCCCCTCTTTATCACGAATTGAGAAGGGAGAGAAAGAAAACACACAATTCACCGTAACCGCTGTAAGAGGTCAGCAATATCTGTAAAGTGCTAATTGAATGTCTCTTGAGATTTGTGAAGGTTTTTTCTAACTGCTGCCCTTAATGAACTTGCAAAGCGAGCACTTGATCAAGGATCTCCCTCATCTGAATTTGTTCACTCCGAATCTCAGATAACTGAGAAGCAATGTCATCAAATGTCGTAGGACCTCGCTTCCTTGACGGTTCCTTCTCCTCAACAGACTACATAGCAAAGCCTTCCCCTAAAGGAGGAGAAAAACTGGACCCCACCGTCTGTTTACCCTTAGAAGCCCGACCTAGAACGTGGGAGGAGCTAAGAGTAGTCGTATAAAGGCCCAAAGGTCGATCAATAGGAACTTGGCAATCGGTAGAGAGCTCATTGACATTTTTAGAACGAAAGAGATTGGTAAAAAAAATTCCATATGGGAGAAGTATCACGATTGGCCTGGGTTTTGGCTAAATCAAATTTAAAAAGATTTTCCACGAAAATCCAATAGACATCTAATTTATGGCGGGACGAAACGCACACTCGTAGGCACAACGATGGTTCATGTCGGACAAGTGGGTTCGAGGGTCTACATTGGCACCAAGTAAAAGATTGAGAAACTTATACCCATCCTAAGCCAAATTATTTCAAGACACTATGATCGG
>JAULJZ010134058.1:0-10821 GCA_032270985.1 Heliamphora pulchella | reverse complement strand
TCAGCCTTGGCCCATGAGCCTCTGTGCGGCTGTGCCTGTTTCTGTTTGTTTGATTTGAATTGTTTCGGAAGAAGAAGGGGCTGAGCAGATGAGTTTTAGTAGATTTAGGACAGTGTTTGGGTTTGGTTTTTTTTGAAAGTGGGCCTTTTTAATTTAATATATATTATTTTGGATTTGTATTTGAAGTTTTTTTTTGGACTGGGCCCTTTATTTTTAATTAGATTTTAATTTTTTAATATTATACAAAATATAATAAAATGTATTATACATTTTGAGACCTCTTTTTTTAGCAGAAATTGGAGGCCCAAAGCGGTTGCTTTGTTAGCCAAACAAGAGGAATGGCCCTGTTGACCGCTCGAGTGATCAGGAGTCCGCTCGAGCGGACTTGTACACAAGAAGTCTCGGGCTAGTGACCGCTCGAGTGGTCAAGGTTCCGCTCGAGCGGACCGACGCGGAACAGACTTTTTTGTGCGGCGGCTAGAATTAAGTTCTGACCTAAGAAACTAGAATTAAGTTCTGACCTAAGAAACTTAGTATATAAGGGTTTTATGTTCATAGAAGCCCAGAAGAACGTCTAATACTCGAGAGAGACTTAGAGAGAAGCTAGAAAGAGTATACAGAGACGACGAGAAGATCAAGTTTTAGGCCATACACAGTGATTGTGAGGGTGATAGTGAAACTTGTATTCCATATTTGTTCAATAGTGAATTGTTTCTTCTCTCGTGAAGGTAGGCAGTCAGCCGAACCACATAAATTCTCATGTTCTTGTGGGTGTTCTTGTTTTTTACTTACTTTGTATAGATTGTAGCCTATACTCTTGTTTCCGCTGCATAGGAAATTTGTGCACGTTAAATCCCAATAGAAAGGGTAGAGAAAATTCATAGTTTCTAAGACTGTATAAAAAGACTTGAGGAGAGTAATTAAACAAAATACCTTTTCCTTGAAAATCTTCCCAATCTCGGCTTTCAAATATCTAACTGCTCGATTCTGCAAAATAAAATATCCTAAATCCCAAAATTTAAAGGCACTTTAAACCCAAAATCCTCTACTGAAAACTTTTCCATTGACAGTTAAAAATCTCATTTACCGATTGATTTACACTAATTAATTTATTTAAAAAATTCAAAAAATTTCATTTACCGATTGATTTAGTTTTACACTAATTAATTTATTTAAAAAATTCAAAAAATTTCATTTACCGATTGATTTGCACTAATTTAAAAAATTCAAAAATTCTCATTTACCGATTGATTTGTACTAAAAATCTCATTTACCGATTGATTTGCACTAATTGATTTATTTAAAAAAATCAAACACTGCAAATAAATAAAATAACTGTTGGGATAAGTTGCCAAGATCCTAAGATTATGTCTATAATATTAGTAAAAAAATAACTAGACGAAAAAACGTCGAAACTAGCTCCAAATTAAAACTTTTGATATCGAACAATCAAAATAAAATCCAGTAAATACTTCCAAAGTTAGTTTTAGGATTATACCTTTCGAAATCTAGTTGGATAATTTCGATTGCTGGAACAATTTCTAGTCAACAATCCGTCGCGATTTTTTACTTCTAATCAAATTTTCGACACAAGCCTTCTGCTGTATTTTCGAATGCCAAATCACACGTACTTATTCTACAAAACTTATCTTGTCTTACTACACTAAAGATAGCATTTATAACTTTACTATTTCAGCCTGTATCCTCAAAATTTGATGTCCCATCTAGTCGAGGGCTTAGGAACAGTTTCTACGTCAACAACAATGGTCAGATACTTGTATCTCTCAACAACAGAAAGCCACACACGTTCATCTATAGATTTTTAAAAGGCTCTCATGTGTATTTTCTAAAAAGGGTAGTTTGAATCATCAAAAAGGGGTGGTCTACCGGTCGAGACGCCTTCTCTAAGAAAGTTCATTATTGCAAATCAATCGAAGAATCACACTTTTTTTTAAAAAAAAATTTTAAAAAATCTTTGAGTGTCCTGTTCTGATACCAATTTAAAAATCTTGCTTACCGATTGATTTGCACTAATTGGTTTACTTAAAGAAGTTAAACGCCTTAAATAAATAAAACAACCACACAAGCCAACAAATAAACAGCCACACATAACATAAGGGAATTTTTATGCAAACACCCCCAAATTGGGTAAAAACCACGGGACCAATCCTGGTCCAGAAAGATTAAACACTATAAAAACATCGTTTGTTACAAGAAATCTAAGAGGCTACTGTTGAATCCACAACCTATGTTGTAAGCCTAATCTTTCCAAATCTACGTACACCAACTATGTGCTTGACTACCACTGGAATACACCACCGAACTTCAACTGTTGATGGAATCCATCACTAGACTTCAAACTCTTGAGAATCCACTCAAGAGACTCCACAAACTTGAAAAGAACGCTGAAGATTTGATTACTTGATGATGTTCTTGCAGATGCAGAAACTATATGATCATCAAGAAGTTTGAGTCATCAAATTCCAGTAAATCTTTTTCAATAAATGCACTTGAACAGCTTGGGATCTTTTTAATCAACCAAAAGGCACTTTGGTGGCTAGGGTTTATAATATAAAGAGGAGGCACAACATTACATACCCTGGCAACCCCTTTTATAACCCTATACCCAAAAACCCTAGCTACTGAACAGCAATATACATCAGGTGCGTGTACGGACTGCTCGAGTGGTCTTTAGACCACTCGAGCAGTCTTGGCCTGCTTGCAATGTTTTTTCTCCTTCTATGTAGAATTGTGAAGACATGTGTAAAAATATGCAGAAACTAAGAGAATCACATGACCGCCATCGAGCAGTCCATCGAGCGGTTGTGAGTATTTTTTGGCTCCGTTTCTTGTTACGCTGCAAAATACGCACATACCTCCAAAAGAACAAGTGTCAGATATCTAAGAATAAGATATAAATAATTTGTCCCAGATTTTTCAAACAAAAAAAAATTAAATCGGAGGTCTAATTTCCTAATAGACAACTTTCACCACTCGAATCTACTTTCCTCTACACTTTCCATTTGTTTCTCACGATTCAAACCAAAAAGGATTGAGATTTGAGAAGCCAATATACCATAAAGAACTGTTGTGCTAGAGAACTTACAGAAATCCTTGTCGGCGAACGTCCTTGCCGGCGGATATCAAGGATAGTCATGGTAGAGGCAAGGAAGGAGCAAGGTGCGCTGATGGAAGATGAGAGAGAGAGAGAGGGAGAGGCGGGTCTTTCTGGTTCATAGGGAAGAGAGAGAGAGAGAGAGAGAGAGAGAGAGAGAATGCCAATTGTTCGATTGTTACATACATGTCACTCCAAGTTCTGCTAAATTGTATTATAGACATATTTCACTCTTCCTTTTCCACGTATATGTTCAATAATGGGTCTAGTTTCATGTTTGCATTTAAGTAATTAAGGCGAAATGTGTAAAAAAAATTAATTTTTAAGAGGTCTAATTTGTTTTTAGAAAAAAGATAAAGAAAAAAGTTAAATTATTTAGAAAAAATTTTGTAGTAGTATTTTTTATTAAAATTTGTAAAATGCTTTTACTTTTTTGTTGTTATGTTGTAGTATTTGGAATATTGACATGGCTTTTTTTTAGAGAAAAGTTAAATTTTTTAATTGAAAATATTATAATTATTTTACTCCCAAAAATTAGAATATTTGGGATGTGCATAAACTTTTTTATTGAAAAAAAGTTTTTAAAAAAGAGCTAATAACATTTTAATTATGTCAAACGATATAACTTAAAAGCAATTTTTTTTTATACAAAAGAACTCAGCTATTAAGTGAAACCAACAGACCCTAAGGGCTCATTTGGTTAAAGTACTATTTTTTTGATATAATTTTTAGATTATTACTGTCTAGAGTATTAGTGCCTGAATTATTAGTATAATATTTGTTGTACCAAATGATATTTGGTTAAGAGTAGAATAATTATTGGATAAATAATACGTTATTTGGTCGGACATGATTTTAGGGGATTAAATATTTTCATGTACACAAATGATCAAAATAGTCCAGGTACTAACCAACCCATCTCTGCTATAGGTTTAAGATAGTTCTCCATAAAGAGTATTAAGTTAGTTGGGGGGTTTCTTAAACCCCTCCAAATAGTTGCCAAATACTTCAATATACGAGACTGTTAGTGAAATAGTCTAATTCTAAGCTCTAATCCTACAGACACTCCGATTTGACCCCATTGAATCTTAGGCTTATCGGGGTGAATTCAATGATGAAAACCTAGTGGGATGATGTGCAAAGTCTTTAAACGATCATTGAGAAATGATTCAAATCTAGTACTTTGTGAAATCGAGCCACAAAATCATAACTTTTGAACCTTGAGGCCACAACCTTTGGAACCTCGCGACCTAGCTATTCATTGGCCCAAATAGTTGCACTCGTAACTTTTGAGCCCTATGATCGTAGCCTTGATTGTAATGACCGCAACATGAAACCTTTGGAAATTCTAAAAAACCTCATGGTCGCAACCTTTAAAGGTGGCGATCGCAACCTGTTGGAGGCAAAATTGCCAATATCATTATTTTTGTAAATGATTTTTGATAAAAATTAACTGAATGGGCAAACATCGAAACGGATTCCAGATAAAACTTTTAATGTCGAACGATCAAAATAAAAACCCGTGTAATCACAGTTAATTAAGAAGAATACCTTTTACCGGTCGATTCTTCAACTACGATTTTGATTCTAAGTTGAAGTTCCCGTCAGACCTTCTACTGTATTCCCTTATACGATTCCCGAACGTAGTGTGGGCTATAAATCTTCGAGAACTCGTACAAGCAGAACTTGGACAGCTTTAGTCTTGAAGACAAGTTCTGAATATGGTTCAGTCTACCCGCATATTTATAGCGGTACAATAGAGACCTGTAGAGTAATTGTGATAAAAACTTCTAGTAGAACACATATACGTATCCAACAATTTTTGCAATTAAGCAAACCTTATAGCGGTACCTGTAATTATGAAAATCTTACAGCGATTTGTACAATTTTCTTAAAATACTAAATTATAGTTCACACCACTAAAGAACTGTAATTGCACTCTAAGTCATAATCTCAAGACCTTCCTGCATTGAGTTCTTGTTATTAAATGCTTAACTCGTTTCCCCACGTTAAGATTTTCAAAACTCGCTAATTAAATTTAATTATTAATAATATAATTTAATCGGCATCTTTAAATTTGTTAAGCCCTTATACTTAACTTATTTAACCGCTGGATAATCAAATCTACTTGCAGGGTTTGGCCCGGTCAAAACTTATAAGTTTTCTTAAGGGGGTATCATTAATCCCGATCATTCGAAACGTGAATTCCGTCAATAATTAATATTCACCATATAAATAATACCGCTATCTAACTCCCCAAAAATATAGACCTATATAAGATTGCACCTTCTAATAAATCAAAATAACGAATATTAAATATACGCAAATCAATAATTATTTCAGGATTAAGAGTATAAACACTATTCATAATAACCTTGGAGTGTGAATTAATTTATATATAGTCAATATAAAATTAATTATCTTAATGTGTCCCGTTCAATACATACAAAGTAT
This sequence comes from Heliamphora pulchella, assembly GCA_032270985.1. Taxonomy (NCBI): domain Eukaryota; kingdom Viridiplantae; phylum Streptophyta; class Magnoliopsida; order Ericales; family Sarraceniaceae; genus Heliamphora; species Heliamphora pulchella. Next base: position 5,252 of record JAULJZ010134058.1, on the reverse strand, counting down.
ACTAGCACAAAGAGTCAGAACAATAGACGACGCTATTATCTGTTCTCCGTAACCGACACATGCCTATTAAAATTCTGTGTTACAGTCGTACCGATGGCATGTTCATTTCAATCTAAATTTTGAACATAAAACTTATATTCCGCAAGAACTTAAAATCTGATCTTTTATGTGTAAGTCATACTCTACACACTAGATTAAATATTGTACAAAATAAAGGACATCCATACATAACATTAAAAGAAATGATATTGCATTCATTGCTCATTAAGATTTTTATAAAATAAAAAATTAATTTTAAAATTAAATTAAAATTTAAAAATATGATTTTCAGTATACCAACCCTAACAATCTCTCACTTATACTCAAAACCATACTACCATACATCTGACTCCTATGCCCTCTACATTACTATCAAAAGTCTTAACCGGTAAATTTTTTGTAAAATGATCTGCAAGATTATTTTCTGATGCATTCTTGGTCACAGTAACATCACCTCTCTGTACAATTTCTCATATCAGGTGATACTTACGCTCAATGTACTTTTCTTTCTTGTGGACTCTTGGTTCCTTCGAGTTTGCAACCACTCCACTGTTGTCACAATAAAATATAATAGCTAACTGAACTAAAGGGACCACGCCTAGATCCAACAGGAAGTTCCTGAGCGAAATGGCTTCTTTGGCTGCTTTAGAAGCTACCACGTACTCGACTTCTATGGTGAAATCAGCAATACATGACTACTTAATACTACTTCAACTTATAGCTCCACCTCTTAAGGTAAATACATATCCTGAAATAGACTTGAGAAAATCCTTGTTAGACTGGAAAATCTGAGTCTGTGTACCTTAAAGGTACTGGACTGTCTACCTAGTAAATCAACATATAATCCTTAGTTATTTTCAGGTATTTGATTATATTTTTTACTGCAGTCTAATGTTCTTACCATAGATTAGACTGATATCTAATAACCATGCTAACGATAAAGCAGATATCGGGTCTAGTACAAAGCATAGCATACATGAGACTTTTTACTGCTGAAGCATAAGGAACCGTCTTCATCTTCTCTATCTCATCAGGTGTCTTAGGATTCTGATCTTTGGATAGAATGATTTCATGCCTGAAAGGGAGAAATTCTTTTTTGGAATCCTACATGTTAAAACGAGTAAGGATATCATCGATATATTTACTTGTGATAAATCCAACATCCTTTGTTTTCCATCTCGCACAAACTTGATTCCAAGGATGAACTGGCTTCTCCCAAGTCCTTCATATCAAATTACCCAAATAACAATACTTTTACCGTAGATAATACCCGCACATCATTTTCAATGAGCAAAATATAATCTACATAAAGTACTAGAAAGATCACTATGCTTCCGTCACGCTTCTTGTACACACAGGACTTATTTGAACTCTGATCAAAATCATAAGATTTTATGGCTTGATCAAATCGAGTCTTCCAAGACCTTGATGTTTGCTTAGGTTCATAAATGGATCTCTTGAGCTTGCACAACATGTGCTCTTGGCCATTTGCAATGAATCCGTCTAGTTGTATCATATAGATACACTCGTCAAGACTTTCGTTAAGAAAAGTCATCTTAACATTCATTTGTCAGATTTCGTAATCGAAATAAGCAGTAATGGATAAAAAAATCTTAATAAATTTAAGCATGGCTACCGGTAAAAAAGTTTTTCATAATCGATCTCTTATTTCTGAGTGAACCCTTTTGTAACAAGTCTAGCTTTGAACTTTTTAACCTCCCACTCTGCTCTTTTCTTCCTCTTGTAGATCCACTTACATTTAATGAATTTTATCCTTTTAGATGGCTTTACAAGTTTTCAGACCTGATTGGATTATATAGATTCCATCTTTGAATTTATAGCTCTTTGCCAAAAATTTATATTTTTGTCCTGAAGTGCTTCATTGTAGTTACAAGGTTCGGTATTTAGTTCTGCTGGGATCTTGTTAAAAGACTCTTCCAAGAACACATACCGATCAGGTTGATAAATAACCTTTCCACTACGACGAGACACTACCTATGTCTATGTACTAGCAGCAACACGCTATGCAGAATCTGAACCCTGTGTATTAGCACCCTATTCTTGATTTGCATCTATCCCGATAATTTTTCCATTATGACGAGGCAATGGGATATCAGTAACTTGTGGTTCCTCTTTCGGTCTACTGGTATTTTCTCTCAATTCTTCCAAAATAATATTGCTTTTGGGTTTGTGGTACATAATGTAATCATCTTTCAAGAATCAGGCATTGGTGCTAACAATGACCTTCTGATCCTTAGAATTAAAAAATATCCCAACTTTCATTTCCTTGGGATACCCCAGAAAGAAATAGACTTTTGTCCTCGGTTCTAATTTACTCGCGTTTATTTTCAGCACATGTGCTGGACACCCCCAAATCTAAATGTGTCTCGGACTAGGTTTATGCCTAATCCACAATTCTGTGGGAGTAGAAGGTACTGACTTAGAAGATACCAAACTCAGAATGTAAGCCGCTATCTTTAAAGCGAGTCCTCAAAACAAATCGGGTAATCCTGAATAACTCATCATGGACCTTACCATCTCCATAAGAATCCTATTCATTTTTTTTACTACACCATTCTGCTGCGGAGTGTCAGGTACAGTCAACTGGGATATAATCCCTTTTGTTGACAGGTAATTCCTAAACTCTCTAAAGAGGAACATCTCCACCACGGTCGGATTGTAGTGACTTGATACTTTTATCTAGAGGCTTCTCCGTTTCCGTCTTGAATTCTTTGAATTTTTCAAAGCAATCAGACTTACATTGCATCAGGTAAATGTATCCATACCTTGAATAGTCATCAATGAAACTGACGAAGTACTCAAAGCCACCTCTAGTCTGAATTGTCATAGAACTACATACATCAGAGTGAACCAGTTCCAACAGTTCTTTAGATCTATAGCCTTTCGTCGAAAAGGACATCTTGGTCATTTTACCCTCTAAGCAGGATTCACAAATTGGAAGTGCCTCCAGTTTTAATAAACTCAAAGGTTCAGCATTACCAGTCTATTTATCATTTTTAGATTAATATGATCCAAGCGTAAGTGCCAAAAAAACGTTTAGTTCATTAAAAAAAACTTTTTCTTATATAGTAAATTAGATGTATTATTTATTTCAGTTAGTTGTAATGTAAAAGAGATTGAAATACGATATACAAACCATTCACCAATGTACCAGAACAAATAAAATATTTATTTTTCTTCACAACGACAGAGTCACCAAAATGAACAGATTATTTGTTCTTTATTAAACTTGAGACTGAAATTAAATTTTTTCTAATCGAAGATACATAAAGACAATCTTTTAGAAGTAATATCATATCTCTATTAAAGTTGAGAATGACATTTTCTACTATAATTACTGCCACCCTTGTATTATTACTCATATGCAGATATATTTTCCCATCACTGAGCTGCCTAATTTTTTAGAACCCCTGCAAAGAATTATAAACATGACTCGTGGCTCCCGTACACACAAAGTATCGGTAGATAACACTGTTAAATATGTTTCAACCACTAGTGAACAGAAATTACCCGGTTTGTTCTGCTTATTGAGAAAAATCGGACACTGCTTTTTTCAATGCCCAAACTGGTTACAGTGATAGCACTTACCTCTCGGCTTCTTCACACCATCTTTTGGTCCCTTAACTATTTTTGGACATGTGCCTCCCTGTGTCTGAATATTTTTCTTCTTCTTGCATTTCGACTTAAAGGGAGAACCTTTCTCAACCACATACATAGAACCTGGCTTCCTAAGAACACTCTCGACTGCTTGAAGTTTCTTAAGAAGTTCTGGCAATGAAAAGTTGAGCTTATTCATGGTATAGTTCAAGAAGAACTGCTTGAAATTTTTGGTCAATGACTGGAGTATGATATCGACCTGAATTTTTTCGTCAATTTCAGCTCTTATGATCTCTAGTTCATTCAGAAAACTGATCATCTTTAGGACATGATCCCTAACTGGGTTGCCTTCAGCCATATTTGTATTCATTAGAGATTTCATGGCTGTCTGTCTAGCAGCACGATTTTGATCCACAAATATTTCTTTGAGGTTCATAATCATGTTATAGACACTGGGCATAAATTGATGCTGATGCTGCAAAATATTTAACATTGAAGCCAAAATACAACAACGAGTCATCTGATCAGCTTTCTATCACTTCTGATGGGCCTAAATTTCCTGTTCTGTCGCCCCCACATCAGGTACTGGTGGACATATCTCAGTCAATACAAACTTGTAATCTTCAGCAGTTAATACAATGTCTAAGTTTTGTTTTCAGTTAACATAATTTGGTTCCGTAAATTTGTTTTCTTTGAGTATTGAAGCGAGTGGATTGAAAGCTATTTTAATCCTGAGAATCACATAATTAAAATACCGTTAATTATGATAAGCAAAATTTTAAATTTATTTTAATTTGGTTCCCTCTATAATTTTAAAAGAAATTTGCCAGCAACCTAGTACCATGTGAATAGCATGCCTTGATGGAAAGACGTCTATTATCTATTGTTTGTCTTGAAAGGTCAATTCTTATTAATTTTACTATCTAGACAACTGATCCTGTCAAGTAAAATTAAATACCTAACATAATTTTGGCCCAGTATATAATAATAATGACTCAGATGGAGAGAATACTGTTATATACAGTTAAGTGTTAACCATCACCTAACCCCAAATTAATCGTTTCGTAATGAACCCTTTAGATGGAGAAGTGATCCACACTAACAATTATCCCTAAAAGAGATTTGTACTAACGATACCGCAATAAATCTGTCCAATGAGGAGGAAGGTCTTACTGCCAACACGCAGAATTTAATTCCATCGCCTACAAACAGGGTGATAGAGACCGCATGATTTATCTGTGAATAAATTTTTTCTTCCACTTAGATTTTTAAAATATTTTTGAATGCTATAAAAATTCGTTTAATTAAAATAAATTTATTAATTTTGAAAATCATACGATCTGAAAGACTCAAATATTTTTTTTATGTACACGATTCTAAATATTCTGATTTGTCAAATCATCTTTTCGTGTTTTAATGCGTAACAAATAAAATTTAATAAATGCACAATTTTTCTTTCAGCTTTTTAGCTAAGGTAGTGATTAAAGACATTTATTTATTCTATTTTTTGTTCTAGATTTTTTGAAAAATAATAATTTATTTAGATTAAATATTTTTTTATTTAATTAATTTAAAATTCAAAATTAATTTTTACG
>JAULJZ010134047.1:0-10821 GCA_032270985.1 Heliamphora pulchella | reverse complement strand
CCTTCATGGAATTTCACTGTTAATCGTGTCAGATCAAGATCCATGTTTCACCTCACGATTCTGGCAGAGTTTGCAAACTGCCTTAGGAATGGAGCTTTGCTTCAACACCGCCTTTCACCCACAGACTGATGGGCAATCTGAACGTACAATTCAGACACTAGAAGATATACTTCGAGCCTGCGTCATGGACTTCAAGGGACACTGGGAGAAACACCTGCCGTTGGTCGAGTTTTCTTACAACAACAGCTATCAATCCAGCATTGGTATGCCTCCATATGAAGCCCTCTACAGAAGACCGTGTCGTTCGCCAATTTGTTGGACTAAAGCAGGAGAAATTGCACTCCTTAGACCGAACTTGGTGCAAGAAACCACCGAGAAGATTTGACTCATTCAGTAACGGATAGCCACCGCACAAAGCCGACAAAAGAGCTATGCAAATCAACGACGAAAGTCGCTATGATTTGAAGTAGGAGATCATGTATTCCTAAAGATTCAACCATGAAAAGGAGTGATACGCTTTGGCCAAAGAGGGAAACGAACTCCTAGATATATTGGACCATTCGAGATTCTAGCTAAGGTTGGGGTAGTGGCATATCGTTTGGCTTTACGACCTTAACTCGCCAACATTCATAACATTTTCCATGTGCCGATGCTGAGGAAGTATGAATCTGATCCTGCCCACATTCTGGATTGGAAGGAACTACATGTTGATGAAAATATCACGTTTGAAGAGCAACCGGTAAGGATTATTGATCAATGAGACAAGATTCTTCGAGGCAAGACCATTCTGCTCGTCCGAGTTCTTTGGAAGCACAATGAGATTGAAGAATCCACTTGGGAGCAAGAAGAAGCTATGAGGGCAAATCATCCCTAATCGTTCGTAAATTGAGGTACGATATGAAATTTTGAGGATGAAATTTGTTTTACGGGGTAGATTGTAACAACCCACCTCAAACCCTAGTATTAGCGACGGATAGATAATAAGAACCTTGGTCGCTACATGAACAAGAGAAACTCTAAGTAACCCGAAAACCTTAAAAGATACCAAATACTTAGAGACAAAGTCCTAACACTCAGAAAAATCTCGGTACATATTAAATTAAGTACATAACATAAAATATTAAATTAAAAATAAAAAAATCAATTACCCAAAAAAAATCAAAAAATTTTCGTAATTAAGATGAAATGACCATTTTGCCCCTAGTACAGCAAAGAGCCCTAAAAATCTAAAATTTGACACATGGACACCTAAAATTAAATATTTATATATAATTAATTAATAAAATACAAAATAGCAACAAGAATTACCAAATTTCCATTGCATGGCCGACCACCTAAGAGAATGTGGCCAAAATGCTACTTTTTTTCTTTTTAAGCTTAAAAATGAAAAAAATATGTATAAATTAAGTATTATTTTAATCCAATATTTTTTTATACGAATAATATATGTAATAACATGATAGTATAGGTCAACAAAAAAACAAATAATTATTTAAAATCTCTACATAATAAATAAGTTAAAAAGTCAATTCTAGTCAAATTAGCTTAATTTATCTTAAAAACCTATACTTATTTAATTAATTACTTTCAAAATTATGATAAATTATGAAAAGACTAAATTAATTATAAATACATTAAAATAATAGATTTTAGTTGGTTTAGGTACCAAAAAGATACATAAAATTAATATTTTATGCATTTTTTTTATATAAAATAGTACCAAAATAGAATTTAAAACCTAATTAAATGCAAAAACAGCTTTTGGTCTTTCCAAACAGACCCCAGCCGGCTCTCCCACCTGCAAAATATCAGATATGCATTTCTCAAATAGAGGCCACCACCCCATGCAACCAATGGGGAATTAGAAAATTTAAAATTTTTCTTACACATAATAATTAAGTCTCATTTATCATTTTTCTATAAAAACCAACATGCCAAACACCCTTCCCCTTCGTGTACATTCGGCTGAGAGGGTGTGAGAGAGAGGTCCCAAAATTTTCTAAGTGTTTTCAAAAGAGAAGGAGAAAAGAAGAGAGAAGGAAGAAAGGAGAAGTAGGAGAGAATCAAGAAGGAGGCAACAAGGCTAAGTCCATTTCTTTCTCAACATTTTAGGCATCAAAAGAGGTAAAAAAATCTCCTAAAACCATCTGATAACCTCTGATAAAATAACACTCAGTCCATCTCTATAATCAACCCTAAGAAATAAAAACAAAGAATAACTCAAAAAGACGTCGTAGGAGTAGTTTTATGTATGAACAAGTTTTGCGTGTGTTTGCATGTGTATATTTTTGAGTTTTATGGCTTAAACATGTTCTGGAGTTTTGGTTTATATGATTTTATAACATGCATGCAAGGAAAACACAACAAAAATGGACACCGCATGATCTAGGTTATTAAAACCCTAAGTTACCTGATTTTCTGCGCTTACCAAGATTCTGCCACCAACTTTAACACATCATAACTAAATGTAGGAAAATGATCTTAAAGTTGTTTTTATGTCTAGACCTAGATATTTGAGTTCTCTTTCATAAAAAATTGGTTTGAAATGATTTCGCTTCATAGAACTCCAGATATATCATTTTTACTGAAGAGTGTCATATCTTGACCACTCTAAGTTTCAGACCTAAAAATCCTAAGTTAGAGTGAGAACGAACTTGCATCAAAACATAAAACTTATAGAGAAAATATTTATCTTTCTCTCCACAAAAAATGAGCTAAAAATATGAAGTCTTGATAGGTCAAAATGCTCCCCAAAGTCACTGTTGAGATTCAGTGACTGACAGACCTCTCTGTCACACATTTTTGTGAATCCTAAAACCTAAATTTTTAGAAGCCAAATCCAAAAATGGTAAACATGAAAAATGTAGCTAACATATTAAACTAAATACTGAGCTACAATCAGTTCAAAATATCTTTGGATAATACCCCAAATGTTTGAGCATTCTTTGTTAAAAACACATTCTGCAAATCCCTTTTTAGGTAAACTGAACCCTTTTTATAAATTGGCAAACATCTCAAACTTTCTCTAAACACCTTGTCCTATCACAAAACATGAAACTTGTAGGAAACACCTTTAACTAAAACATCACCAAAAATTAGATCGATATCCCTTGAATTGATACCCCAAAATTGTGGCCAACAGAGGCCCAATTACTGCGTTTGTTTCTGTAAAATGTTGAACTATTTTTACTTAAATAAAATAAATGGCCCCCGTGCCTTAGGATCTGACCTTAGTGATAAACATGAGAGTTGTAGAAAATATATTTATCTAAATGGTGTTAAAATATCAAAAATTAAATCTACGTCTATGTACTTCAAAATGCTATCGTAACTATAAAACTAGCAATTTACAATTACCTAAAATTGGTTAAGTGTACGAGTGGTGTGTTACTTATGGAACTTGAGTATGTGAACCTTATATGAAGTTGATGAGTAATTAGTGTATGAAATTGATACTTTTGATGAAATAAACTCATGCCAATGGTTCGATTCTATATCACATAAATTATGGTTACGCTTTGCATGCTTGTACTTGATGCTTTAGCAAGTTGTACCATATGTCATATCATATGTATGCCATGCTATGAATAATTGCACACGAGAAACATATTGCACATCATGAGCATTCCTACATTTCATCTTGGGTTATCGGAGTCCTTTCGTATCTTTCAAATTGGGTTGGGTGATATGCAAATCATTTATTCAATGGTTATGGATCTAGGACGTCCCTAGTTGCCATATTTGACATGAAATCGGATGTTTTAATTATAAAAGGGGAATTAGGCACCCTGAGTTCATCACTAGCATTAATTAGACTTTGGATTGACGCCTAACGAGCATCCTAGTCCTTAATGTAGGACAGTTGGCCCGTATAAGGGTGGCTGATAAAAACTGGGTGGGTCGCCTCCATGTCGTTGCCAATGAGTAAAATGGCTGAGGCATGTAGCCAAGGCGAGCATTTACCTTTCGCAACGAAGCCAGGATAGGTTAAGTGATCAATATACCATCAAATCTACTCTGTAATTCCCGGTATGAAATTCATGATATTATCCTGAAAGTATGTCTGGTTAGGCTTCTGCATTGCATTCATCTGCATCACGCACTCGTACCACTGTTCTTATATGTGCTTGCCATGTTAAAAATGATAAATTGTCTTTTTCTTTGTCCTTAAATTTTCTTTGGATATAATACGATATGTATTGTAGGATATTTTGTTGTGAGTTTGTTAGACAGTTTAGGAAATTTGCTTCTTGGCTCCAGCTCATGGCATTCGTACCACGGGTGAAGAAGAAGGACCTTTTGAGGAAGGTGTGTTCATTGAGAAAGATGACTACGAAGAAGAGGGAGAGTGGCAGGAGCCGGTTAACCCCAACGACGCAACTTGAAGACAAGGGATGTTTACTTTTTAGATCTTTTATTTAGTTTTCCATGGGCATATTGTAACTTTTATTGAATTTTTCTGCATGACTGTAATTATTAAGTATTTTAAACAAACTCTGAACCGTTAATGATGTAGTAACTATTTTATGTATCTATGAATGTTCAGCTAGAATATGTCCCTTATTTATAGTTACATATGTCCCGACGTGTCCGGGGAATGGGGCGTCACATTGCATTTATTGAAAATTCTCATAAAATGAAAACAAAAATAATTTTATTAAAAATAAAATTAAATACTAAAATCAACAAAATCTATAATTTTTAGTATACAACCTTGACAATCTCCCACTTATACTCAAAACTATGCTGCCATACATCTGACTCTTATGCCTTCTACATGACAGTCAAAAGTCTTAGCCGATAAGTTTTTTGTAAAACGATCTGCAAGGTTGTCCGCTGATACAATCTTGGTTACAGTAACATCACCTCTCTGTACAATTTCTCGTATCAGATTATACTTATGCTCAATGTGCTTTCCTTTCTTATGCACTCTTGGCTCTTTTGAGTTTGCAACCGCTCCGCTATATTGTCACAATAAAGTGTAATAACCGACTGAACTGAAGGCACCACATCTAGTTTTAACAGAAAGTTCATGAGCCAAATGGCCTCTTTGGTTGCTTCAAAAACAGCTACGTATTCGGCCTCCATAGTAGAATCAGCAATGTAGGACTGCTTGATACTCCTCTAACTAATAGCTCCACCTCCCAAGGTAAACACATATCCTGAGGTAGACTTACGAGAATCTTTAGCTGAGTAGAAATTCGAGTCTATGTACTCTAAAAGTACAAGATTGTCTGTATGGTAAACTAACATATAATCTCTAATCCTTTTCAAGTACTTGATTATATTCTTTACCGCTGTCCAATACTCCTACCCTGAGTTAGACTGATATCTGTTAACCATGCCAACGAAAAAGCAGATGTCGAGTCTAGTATAAAGCATAGCATACATTAAGCTTCCTACTGCCGAAGTATAAGGAACTGCCTTCATCTTCTCTATCTCGTTAGGTGTCTTAAGACACTGATCCTTGGATAAAATGATTCCATACCTGAAAGGGAGAAATCTTTTCTTGGAATCAATCCTGCATGCTATAACGAGCAAGGATGTCATCGATATACTTTGCTTGTGATAAGCCCAACATCTTTTATTTTTCATCTCGCAAAAGCTTGATCTCAAAGATGTAATTGGCTTCTTCCAAGTTTTTCATATCGAACTGCCCTGATAACTGTACTTTTATCGAAAATAACACCCCCATATCATTTCTGATTAGTAAGAAATCATCTACATAAAGTACTAGAAAGACCACCATGCTTTCGTCACGCTTCTTGTACACACAGGACTCATCTACACTCTGATCAAAATTATAAGACTTTATGACTTGATCAAATCGAGTATTCCAAGACCTCGATACCTGATTAAGTCCATAAATAGATCTCTTAAGCTTGCACAACATGTGCTCCTAGCCCTTTGCTATGAAACCGCCTGGTTGTACTATATAGATACACTCATCAAGGCATCCATTAAGAAAAGCTATCTTGACCTCCATTTGCCAAATTTCGTAATCAAAATGAGCCGCTATGGATAAGAAAATCCAAGTAGACTTAAGCATTGCTACCAATAAAAAGGTTTTCTCATAATCGATCCCTTCTTTCTGAGTGAACCCTTTTACAACTTGCCTAGATTTGAAGGTTTCAACCTTTCCATCTGCTCCTATCTTCCTCTTGTAGATCCACTTACATCCGATGAGTTTTATCCCTTCAAGTGGTTCTATAAGTTCTTAGACTTGATTGGAATACATAGCTTTCATCTCTGAATTTATAGCCTTTTTCCAAAGATCTGCATCTTTATCTTAGAGTGCTTCGTTGCAGTTACATGGTTCGGTATCCAGTTTTATTGGGATCCTGTCAAAAGACTCTCTCAAGAACATATACTGATTGGGTTGATAAACAATCCTCCCACCACGACGAGGCACTACCTGCGTCTGTGTACAAGCAGTAACGCGATGTGCAGAATCTGAATCCTGTGCACCATTACCCATATGCTCGTTTGGCATGTGAATGGTAGCACCCTATTCAGGATCTGCACCTGCCCCGATAATCCTCCTAATACAACGAGGCAATGGGATATCAGTGACTACTGGTTCCTCTTCTATTCTACGGGTATTTCCTCTCATTTCTTCTAGAATAATTTTACTTTTAGGCATGTGGTTCATAATATAATTCTCTTCCAAAAATCAGGTATTGGTACTAACAATGACCTCTTCTAATTCGTAGGATTATAAAATAAGCCACCCTTCGTTCCCTTGGAATACCCAACAAAGGAAAAAGTACTATCCTCAATTACAGCTTACCCACGTTCTCTTTCAGTACATCTGCTGAATACCCTCAAATCCAAATATGTCTCAGACTAGGCTTGCGCCCGGTTCACAATTCTATGAGAGCAGAAGGTACTCACATAGAAGGTACCAAGTTCGGAATATAAGCCATTGTCTCTAATTCAAGTTCTCAAAATAAATTGAGTAATTCCAAATAACTCATCATCACCTTTCCATCTCCATAAGAGTCATATTTCTTCTTTCTGCTACACCTCTCTATTGCGGAGTGCCCGGTGCATTCAACTGGGATATAACCCCTTCTAACCACAAGTAGTCTCTAAACTCTCTAAAAAGGTACTCCCCACCACGGTCGGATCGCAGTGATTTGATATTTTTACCTAATCGTTTCTCCGCTGTCGCCTTGAATTCTTTGAATTTCTCAAAGCATTCAAACTTACGGTACATCTGGTAAATGTATCCATACCTTGAGTAATCGTTAATTAAACTGACGAAGTACTCAAAGTTACCTCTAGCCCGAATAGTCATAAGACCACGCACATCAGATTAAACCAGTTTTAACAGTTCTTTAGCTCTATAGCCTTTGGCCGAAAATAGCCTCTTTGTCATCTTACCCTCTATGTTTGATTCACAGACTAGAAGTGCCTCCACTTTTAATGAACTCAAAGGTCCATCTTCTATCAGTCTATTTATCATTTTTAGATTAATATAACCCAAACGTAAGTGTCAAAGAAACGTTTGGTTTATTAAAGAATGATCATTTCTCTTATATGAAAAGTTAGATGTGTTATTCAATTCAGTTAGTTACAGTGTAGGAGAGATAGAAGATATAACAAACAGATCATCCACCAATATACCAGAACAAATAAAATTGTTCTAGAAGAAATGTGCCTTTAACCATGATTGTATTGATCCAAAATGTGCCTTCAACCATGCTGGGCATAGACTAATGTTGATGCTGCAATACATTTGACATAGAAACCAAGATGTAATAGCAAGACATCTATTCAGTTTTCTGTCATTTCTGATAAGTTCAGGTTTTCTGTTCGGTCGCCCCCTCATCAAGTGCTGGTGAACAAATCTCAGATAATACAAACTTATAGTCATCGGCAATTAAGACAATATCTATGTTCCATTTTCAGTCAACATAGTTTGGTCTCGTTAGTTTGTTTTCTTTAAGAATGGTCGCGAGTGAATTGAAATTTATTTTAATCCCGAGAATCACATAATTAAAATAATCGTTAATTATGATGAGCAAAATTTTAAATTTATTTTAAAAATTGGTTCTCTTTACCATTTAAAAAAAATTCGCCAGCAGCCTAGTACCCTGTAAATAGCATACCTCGATAGGAGGACGTTTACTATCAATCGTTTGTCCAAATAGGGCAATTCCTATTAATTTTATTATTTAGGCAACAGACCATGCCAAGTAAAATTAAATAGCTAACATAGTTTCTGTTCAGTAAATAATAGTAGTGACTCAGATGGAGAGAATACTATTATTTACAGCTAAGTGTTAACCACCACCTAATTCCAAATTAATCGCTTCGCAATAAACCCTTCAGATGGAGAAGTGATCCACACTAACAATTATCTAGAATTATCTCAGAAAGAGGTTCATACCGGCGATACCGCAATTAATTCTGTCCGATTGGGAGGAAGGCCTTACTATCAACATGCAAAATTAATTATATCACTTATGAACTGGTGACGGAGACCACAGGATTTATCTGTGAATAAATTTCCTCCGTTACTTAGATTTTTAAAATATTTTTTAGAGTTATAAAAATCTGTTTAATTAAAATAAATTTATTAATTTCAAAAATCACACGATTCAAAAGATTTCAAAATATTTTTCCGTGCACACGATCTAAAAGATTCTGATTTGACCAACCATCTTTCCGTGTTTTAATGTGTAACAAATAAAATTACCGATGGATGCACTATTTTTCCTTTGCTTCGCAGCTAAGGCATTTAAATATTTTATTTTTATGTTACACATTTTTTGAAAAATAATAATTTATTAAAATTAAAAAAAATTTCATTTAATAAATCTAAAATTCAAAATTAATTTTTACGTTTTTTCAAGATGTCCGGTTTATTAAAAAATTATTTTAAACGGGTTATGCCCTTTCATTTAATTAAACCTCATTTATCACAGCGAAAGAGCTGCATTGTTACTGGGTTATGCCCTTTAGGTTAAATAATACAGGGCTGCTAGGGTTGTGTACTAAAAATCTTATTTTTAGTTTTTAATTTTATTTTAATAAAATTATTTTTTTATTTTATGAGAATCCTAATGAGCAATGTATACAATATCATTTCTTTAATGTTATGCATGTATATTCATTATTCTGTACAATATTTAATCTGGTGTGTAGAGTACAGTTTGCACACAGAAGATCAGACTTTAGATTTTTATAGAATATAAGATATTTGTTCACAGTTTAGATAGAAATAGGCATACCATCTGTACGACTGTAGCACAGAATTTTAGTAGGCATGTCTTGGTTATGAGAAACAGATAATACCGTCGTCTATTGTTTCGACTCTTTGTACTAGTACACTTTGTGTGTATTGAACGGGACACATTGAGATAATTAATTTTATACTGACTATATAAATTAATTCGCACCCCGAGATTATTATAAATAGCGCTTATCTTCTTAATCTTGAAATAATTATTGATTTGGGTATATTTAATGTTCGTTCTTTGATTCATTAGAGGGTGCGATTTATATGAGTCTATATTCCTGGTGAGTTAGATAGCAGTATTATTTATATGGTGAATATTAATTATTGACAAAATTTACGTTTCGAAAGATCGGGATTAATGATATCCCCTTAAGAAAGTTTATAAGTTTTGACCGGGCCAAACCCTACAGGTAAATTTGATTATTCGACAGTTAAATAAATTAAGCAGAAGTGTTTAAGAAATTTTAAGATGCTGATTATATTAAATTGTCAGTAATTAAATTTAATTGGCAGGTATCGAAAATCTAAATATGGAGAGATGAGTTAAGCATTTAATAAGAGGAGCTCAATGCAAGATGGTCTTGAGATTATAGCTTAAAGTGCAATTATAGTTCTTTAGTAGTGTGAACTGTAATTTAGTATTTTATAGAAATTACAGATACCGCTGTGAGGTTTGCTTAATTGTGAAAATCGCTGGATGGGTATCTGGATTACACTAGAAGTTTTTATCATAATTACTCCACAGGTCCTTACTGTAACCCTATAAATATGCGAGTAGGCTAAACCAAGTTCATAACATGTCTTGAAGACTAAAGCTGACAAGGTTCTACCGATACAAGTTCTCGAAGGTTCATAACCCACACTACGTTTCCCAATCACATAAGAAAATACAGTAGAATGTCTGATGGGAGTTTCAACTCTGAATCAAAATTGTTGTTGAAGAATCGATCGAAAAAAGATATTCTTCTAAATTAACTGTGGTTGCATAGATTTTTTTTATCGTTCGACATCAAAAGTTTTATTTGGAGCCAGTTTCGGTGTTTGTCCATCCAGTTAATTTTTATCAAAAATTGTTTACAAAAATAATGATCTTGGCAGTTTTGCAGGCATTTTAATTTTAATTTTATGATCATCTTATTTTTCATGATTGATTGAATGACTTGAATGATGATTTAATTATTTTTAATCACGAGAGTTAATCGTGATAGTGTAGACACCCCAATTTGATCCCGTCTAATCTTAGGCGAATCCGATGATGAAAACAGGTGAATTAGTGCCTCCGCCAACTCTCTTCATGGCGCTCACCATCGAAACTTTGTACAAACTTGCTGCCCAAGTAAGGCGATTTTAATAAATCGATGGTTCTATGGTTCTATGGTGTGCTTCAATGGCATTTTAATAAAATTTTGACGAACCATCGAAACTTGCTGCCCAAGTAAGGCGACCGCCAACTCTCTTCATGGCGCTCACCATAGAACTTTGTAGAAACTCTAGCCCAAAGTGGCGACCGCCACCTTTCATCATGGCGACCACCAACTTCCATTGTGGCGACCGCCATAGAACTTTGTGGAACC
>JAULJZ010134025.1:0-10822 GCA_032270985.1 Heliamphora pulchella | reverse complement strand
TGTATAAAGAATACAGATAAATTTATCTGTCTTGCATAAAATAAGACGACAGATAAATTTATCTGTATGCATTACATATAAATTTATCTATTTGTGTTAAATTTATTTATGTCGTAAACGATTGGATCTCGCGCGTTAAAAATTTTGATGCTGAATATTGCGCGTTAAAACTTATTTTTAAAAAATTTTCGCTAAAAGCTCTTTTTTTTTTCTCTCTCTCACTATATCTATATATATCTATACAATGACGTTGAGTTTTCTCTCTCTCTCTCTCTCTTTATACATATACATAGAAGATATATATAAATATAAATATATAAAAAATTTATCGAGAGAGTAAAATTATACTCACTATTAAATCGAAACATTAATTTATTATAAACATTTTATTTTTAGAATTATGACAAATAGCGAATTATTATTGGATTTATGCATATAATAGTACAAATTTTATGAAACTAATTTATGTAAACTATTTCAATGAATTGATAGTAGTATAAATTTAAATTTTTTTAATTCATAATATAATTTTTTTTTAATTTTTATATAATTCAAATTACGCACACATTAATACGTTATTTTTATATTTTTTTTGAATCTCACACATATTGTGTGTAAATGTGAAATTCAAAAAATATAAAAATAACGTAATAATTATATATATATATATATATATATATATATATATATGTTCATCTCATAATTCTAGAAATTTGTTCTCAATTCATCAAATTCCTGCTTAATCCATTGCAGTTCGCCACTCGAAATCATAAAAAAAAGAGATCGAATTTCGTTCCCGTTTTTTCGGCCGCACAAGATCGAGTCATTTCGGCTCGATTCATTTTTCCATTTTCCTACTGTCCCCTTCGAGAAATCTTAATCAGTGGTGGAATACTTAGTGCCACCATGGATTGTCAACGGTATTTCGTGCTTCTCTCTTTTCAGTCGCAGCTCCTCATTCATCCGTCACCAATTTCATTGAAATTCTCGAAGGCTCGTAATGATCTTAGGTGTGGCAACCTTGTAAGAAGAAGAGATCTTGATTCAAAGTCAGAAAAAGTGAAACATCTACAGAGAGAGTTAAATTATGGATGGAATCTGTATCTGAATTGAAGTCTCGGTTAGAATCTGTCATTAGAGAGAGTGTCCGTGGTGACGGAGGTCGGAGGTGGTAACGCAGATGGGTGGTGGCGACGGATAGAGCCATGGAGGGGTGGTGGTACGGTGACGGAGTTTAGTGGTGGTGACCGTTTTCCAAAGCTTGTTGAGACAGGAGTTGGAAGGAGAAAGAAGGATAAAATAGTATATCTATATTTATACTTCTATACTATTTTAAAGGAAAGGAAACATTCCTGAAGTTAGTCATATATTTTCTTTTTTCAATATATCCTTATAATAATTCTAAATTTTAAATTTTATTTTAAAAAAATAGTTATGTAACCACTCTGATTCTCGTGTAACTAACTGTTCGCTCACTGAGGCAACCCAAATCAAACCGCGGAACGCCAACACCGCGAGAGCCTGACGCTATTGCTCGCCAAAATCACGTGAGCCCGACGCTACCGTTTGCCACCACCGCCGACCACAACCGTCGTCCCCACCGGTGACTCTCCCAGCACCACCGTTTCTCTTCCCCATCTCTCTCTCTTGATGAGGCTCTCTCTTGCTCTCACTCCCGTTACTATTCCGTTTTCTTTTCTCTTCCACACTCTGTCACCACAAACACCTCCAGTCACCACTGGAGACCACCACCACCTCCAA
Organism: Heliamphora pulchella; assembly: GCA_032270985.1. Taxonomy (NCBI): domain Eukaryota; kingdom Viridiplantae; phylum Streptophyta; class Magnoliopsida; order Ericales; family Sarraceniaceae; genus Heliamphora; species Heliamphora pulchella. The sequence goes on along the minus strand of JAULJZ010134025.1, from coordinate 9,061 downwards.
ACCCACTGTGGACCACCCTTGAAACGGCTTGAACCACCACAGACGATGACAATCGCCACCACCTTTCTTAGAATATTATTTTCGTAATCTGTATGCACACAGCCACCATTGTGCACCTTATTACTTCTATATCGCCACCGTTCACCACTTTTCCGACAGCTTAACATCGCTGGTGAACAGTTCTGATCATCGAAACACTATTTCGATAAACCTAAATTCGAATAAAAATAGTAACTGCCATTTATGTTTTGGTTTCCTTTTTTATGTATTTTTCTTGGCTTCACACTAACTTTCAATTTTGTATTTAAAACTTTTGAAATAAGATATATTTTGTATGTTCGGTGCTTATGTTATTTTTCTAAGTCTTTATTTGTTTATTAGATTAGATTGTATTATATTAAAAATGTATCAATTTTTTTTATTTTCAAATAATTTGAGTTGCACATGCATCGTGTGTGCCTCCGATACTAATTAATATTGTACGTAAGGTAAAATAAAAATAAAATATAAAAATAATTGTTAATGTATGCTAATTTTCTCAAATTTCATAACGCTCAACTAATAGAAGAGAACATGTCTAATATAAAAATAAAATAGAAAAAAAATTAGTATTATTTTAGAGACCTTAGAAAAAAAAAGGATAATTTGGGATTAGGTCCTATTTTAAAGTTTCTCTTATTATTAGATCTTAAAATTAAATTAACTTTGTGATAGATTCTTATTTGAACTGATTTATCAAAAACACCCTTACTAAACCATTTTTGCATTTCCCAACACAAATAAGCGACTCTAAATATTGAGGTTCCATTTTTACTTTGAAGTTTCAATACTAGATGAACCATTTTCTTTTTACGTCGAAAAATCTAGTATTCTATTGAAAGCCTTCATTTTCGATGATTGTCCTAACGCTATACTCAAGTTTATTTTGCATTTTAATCCATTATTTTGTAGTTTAATGCATTTTCAAGTTTAATTTTTTCTTTTCATCTGCGATTCTAATAGTGGGTTGTTAATTTCTGTAATGAAATTTTTTTTCTTTGCAAACATGTGAATTGCAGAAAATGATATAATAGCTACAAGGTGATGATAATGATATAATCCTACTATATGTTCACTAACCATGCATTATTTTTTACATAATCTCACTAGCCATGATACATTAAATTGTAGAAAATGAATCATTAGCTACAGTTTAAATGAAATACATATGAAGATATAGTAAATTGCAGAAAATGATACCGTAACTATAAGTTGATGATAATGATATAATAATACCACATATTCATTAACCAAGCATCATTTTCTTAACATAATAGAAACAGTAATTTGAAAAGAGAAACAGTAATTGAAAAAGGTGAGTTTATGTGAAAACGGAAACAGTAATTTGAAAAGGGAATAATGATCCAAAATTTGCGAAAAGAGTTTCTGAAACTCAAAAAAATATTTTTTACCGTATAACTTTAATTAAAATTGATAAATGGTATAAGAGTCTATTTTTTATCCAAAATTTTTTAAATTTTTTTTTATGAAATATAATACTTTTAAAAAGGACTAATTCACAAGTATCTTTTTAAAATATGACATATTCCCAATTTACCCAATTTACACTAGAAGGGTCAAAAGCTAAATGTAACATACCTAAATAAAATTAATCCTAAAAAAAAAAACTATAAAATAACCACCCTACATAATCAAAGCAGACAAGAGAAGCAGAAGCAAAGCCAAGCCCTAAACAGGAGGCCATGAAACAAACTCTGTCCAGGCACCTCGCACTCTACACTCGCAATTCCCTCTCTCCACAAATCCTTAAACCGCTCCCTAATGCTAACAAAACATCACTTGCTTCTCTCTCTGCCTTGCCTGCGTTGAAACTCAGATTTCTCTCTTCCAAAACCGATTCCTTCATTGCGAACTCTACCTCCGTTCCTGAACGCAACTCGGCCAAAACCCAGAATGAACAATCGTCCATCGACGTTGAGGATATTAGCAACGAAGGTAAATCTACTCTTCTGCCCTCTGTTTGGTATCTTCGAAACTGTAAGAAAAAGTAAAAGAAAGAAAAACTTCATTTATTTGTTATTGATTTATCTTTGTTTTCCGGCAAATGAAAACAGAACATTACCGATATTGTTAATTTGACTACTACTCGGATTTGTTCGTTTTTTTTTTTGTTACAAGTCGTAAAGAATTTTAAATGTTCTTAAAAAATTCATCCGACTTTAAAAGGAATTTTAAATAATCTTTTTAGTAACCAGGAATTTCTGGAGGATGCTTGTATCACTCAGATTCAGAAAATAATTCGTCTGCTGGACTTGGTGGCTGCAATTATAGGAAAACTAAAAGTGGGGCACACGCATGTGTGCGCGGTTATTATTTAAATTTTGAAAAATTTAAATGAAGTAGGATTATATAAAATATTTAAAATTTAAAATCTGTCCTCAACAGTAATAAATTCAATATTTTGGGGCAATATGGGCAATTAAAAAATCTGCAGAACTTGAGAAGAAATATAATAGAATAGAATAGAATAATAGATAATGTAAGTTTGTTTACTTATGGGTATTTTTGGTCCTAGTTTCTCTTTGCAACTTAATTTGTAATTTTTTTTTTGCATGAAATGAAAATTAATTTGTTTTGTTTTAGGTTGCGGGTTTGAATTATTTGCAATTGAAACTGCATAGTGTTTTAAAGAATTTCTGGCTTGATTGACTATTTAGTCTTCTGGGTTTGAAGCTGTGCATTCATTCTTATATATTTTAGGGGATAATTTATCTGTTTATCAGCCTTTTAGGGAATTTTTTTGAATTGGTTATGTTCATGAAAGCTGAGTCTGGATTATTTGGAAACGCAAATTATAACCTGCTTCACAAGGGAATAATTATAAAGAATTAAATTTGCTTGATTCTTGGATGTTGCGGTCTCATTTGCAACTTCATCCACATATCACTAAGAAAAACTTCTAGGTGCTTTATTCTGGGACTTTTATGTCTGAGACTCTGAGTTGTTTAAAATTCAATCTGCAATTGCAAGAATTAATTTAAGTAATTGGGAATAATTGGGGTTTATTCAATGTCTGGATTATTTGATGTTGTAGAGCTGAAAAGACGAATAAAGAAGTACTTTGAAGGTGATGAAGAAGCAATTCCGTCTATATTTGAAGCAATTTTGAAGAGGAAGTTAGCTGGGAAGCATGATGAGTCAGATGATGAGTTGATGGAGGAATTTCAGCACAACCCAGCTGACGATGTCAATGACAAAGAATTTGAATCAGATGAGGACAACTTGTGAGTAGTTGTTGATTTACATGGAAAAGGATGTTGTGATGAAAATTGTAGGAGAGTGAGTTCCATTTTGTTTTTTGTTGGCTGGTAGTTCACTTTTTGGTAGGTTATTGACTTGAAATCGATCATTTCTGGTGTTCATTGTTGATCATCTTCCTCAAATATCATTAAATCACTTTGAGAGAGTTTGTTGTAAGGATTGTTGATAACAGAAACTCCTAATAAACTTCATTGTTTGTGAAGCTTTGTTGCAGACCACTCACTATCTGATTTTACTTCCGGGGCTCAATTTGTCAAATAGAGGGCCCTGTATTCTCTTCTATCTCTAGTGTACTTTTCAGTCTGAAGCCAAACCCTGAACTCTCATATGGGACTCTTATCTTTTTCTAGTGAGTAGTCGAAGGCCTGGATGGGGATCCACGAGGCCGCTACCTTTCTAAAAACCCTTTGTTTGGTATGTTTCGGATGGTTTAACAATCGCCTTGTGCGATGATCCTAGGGCAGGCACATTAACTGTTTGTTTGCATCTTTAAGGAGGATGTCCCTGCCTATCCATCCCCAAAACTTAGAAATGGCAGGGACCAAATGTTTCCCATTGTCATTCATGGATATTGAGCCTACTAGGCTAAGCATGTTCAAAGTTTAATTTGGTTTGATTTCGGTCTAAACCAGGAAACAAAAACTTATTATCATAGATCGATCTCGAGAAAATTTGGATTGGTTGCACTGTGGATTAAGGAGCAGCTATTCTATGCCGTGGCTGTAGAGGGCAAGATGGGTGAGAGAAATTTGAAGGGTCAACCTCCACCCTAAACCAAAAGAGCTTAGACCAACTAGGCTTGCAGAGTTATGGAACAAAGGATTATCCCGGACCTACACCAAGGTATTGACGGTGATTCTCAAATATCGTAGAATAGAATGTGATGCGATAAGGTAGAATGCAATAGAAGTAACGACAGGGAAGGGGTTACGGGTTACCTACTCTTAATGGTTTGAATTAAAGAATTTTTAGTCCTAATAGTCAGACAAAGCAGCAGACAAGCAGGCAAATAAGCTCATACATGATATTTCTATTACTTTAATTCCTGTTTCATTAATAGTCTGACTATGAAATAGCGTAAGTTATATTCGCAAGAATGAAACTCAAAGGAACTGATGGGGGTTTCACAGTAAGCAACAAATCTTTTCAGCTTGGCACGACTTTGAAGCCTACTTTGGCCTACCAACTGCAGGCTCGGGTGGGGGGCTTCCTATAAAACTACAAGAGAAAGAGAGTCTGGTGGGCACTCTACATGTAAGCTTTAAAACTTTGCTGGGAAAAATTTGATTGCGCCATGAAAGGTAGGACTTCACTTTCGGAAGACTTTCTAATTCTAAGGATCTTGGGGGAAATCGCCCGAAAGCCCTATCCGTTACCAGCTCTCGGAGGAGCTATTGTCGCCCAGCTCCCTAACCTAATGCGACATCGGGTTCGAACCGTAGAAAACCGTAGTATGGGGGACGTCTAATCCTTTTTCTGCCGCAAGACTAGCTAATCGTACGCAACTTTTAAAATTCACCAGTTGAAAGAGACCAAATGCAATAGCAAGACCTCTACTCACAATATCAATAAAACCAACAAAGAGGCATTAAGGAGAAGAGTTGGAAAGGCATTCAAAATAAGAATTTGAAGCATCAACGTCGGGATAAAGTGGAGAGAAGGGATTTGTAACCACTTTTGGATTCAATGTTGCCAAGGCATTGTTGCCGCAAAAGTGTACCAATGGGAGTGAAGCTTTGGAGAGTACTAGAGAGGAAATAGCATTTTGGTATTATGAGTCCTAGGGACGACTATCATCCTTTACGTTAATAGGGGGTTAGGACAGAGAGTATACCATAAAGTTACAAAGGTTGTATCTGTGAACCAACCTCCTAAAGCGAAATAGGCACACCTTGACTTTCAATTCCTCCTTGCGACGAGCACCCAAACACAAGTAGAATTAACAGAAATTAGGTTTACGAGATGAAATCCTAAAGAATAAACGAAAGCGGAAGGCCGCCTTCAAAGACTATTGCCACTTCTCCGGGGCAACTAACATTAAGAACTTTTCATACCAGCAAAGTATTCATATGGAGTACTGCAGAACATGTACGAGCCTCTTCTAATAGAAAAATAAAATTCAATGAAAATTTACATTGGGCAATTTACTTTATACCTACTATTCCGTCTGGTGTTTGGTTCCTAGTCTTATTTTATTAGTAGCCATGATTGGGGCTATTGCACTGACTATGTATAGGACTACCAAGGTGAAACGACAGGACGTATTTCGACGAAATGCTATTGATTCTAGGGTTCCTTAGGGACCGATTCATTCTGCGTAGATTGACTGGATGCAGAAAACTTTCCACTGGATGGCAGGGGCCAAATGTTTTCCATTGTCATTCATGGAAATTGAGCCTACTTGGCTAAGAGTGTTCAAAGTTTAGTTTGGTCTGATTTTGGTCTAAACTAGGAAACAAACTGTTCTTAACAGTTTTTAAAATTTAAGAACCATAACTGAACCACGTAAATCATGGAATCAGACTAGTTAAAAGTGGTTCGATTTTGGTTTGAGACCATGGTTATAAGGATAAAATACTTGTTAACTATTGGGTATTTCATGTTACAAATTGTACATTTATTTTCTCATACTTGTTTTCTCTTCATTTTTTTGTCTCACTTCTTTCACGTGATTACAAAGAGTGATCATCTTATCTATAAACTATGCATTATATTTTAATAATGTGTTTTTTGTTTTTTAAACTGATTAGCAATGGTTCATCAATAATATAATATTACAATTTCATGAAAAGAAAATAAGTAGAACTTCAAAAGAAAAGAAATAAATGAAAATAGGTGGTAGAGTTGAACAATTAGCATTTTTATGATCTTATGCATATCTATACATATATATTATGGTAACTCTTCTTAAAATGTGTTCTCTCTCTAACACATTTGAAAAGAGCGGTTGTGATTAATTTAAAATTAGATCCTACATGTCGGGTTGTGAACCGCTATTCCTTCTAACACCAATTGGCGTTAAGGAGTGCGACTCATGTATTTTATGACATTCGACATCGCACCCAGTGGGTTGTACCGCTTTGCAGGGAGCGACATTGTGGAATCCATTAGCAATCCTTACCTCCCTCACGACGACGCTCTCATGATTCGAATCGATGACCTCTTGGCTCTGATACCACTTATCGGACATGAGTTGCCATTTCTCCCAAAACCAATTGGGGCTAGGACAGCGTGAATCAAGTCTATTATGACATTCGATATCGCAGGTACCGGCCGCAACACTTTGCAGGGAGCGACATTGTGGATTCCACCAACTCTACGGTCGAACCTTTTTCCTTTTTGAACATATGTTCTCTCCTCATAGCACATTTTGAAAGAGCAGATGATATTAACTCAAGTTTAAATCTACGATCAAAATCTCACCTTTTTGAAAATATCTTTAGTTAGTGAGGAGAGTAATTTACTCTCCATTAAAAAATTAGGAATTAGATTGATTTTACCATTTTTAACTCTTGCTCATTCCTCCTCCATCTCTTGCTTACAAACTTATTTCCATTTTCTTCTTATATTCAGATAAACCCGTTGCAAGTCTATCTTTCGTAGACAAACTCATTCCCTATTTTAAAGTCCTCTCTACGACGACTCTGTTCATCATCTCTCGCCCTACCATTTTCTCTATGCACCATGGTGGTGCCGCCATCATTAGATTATATTCGATAATGTCTTTAGAGTCTAGGCATAAAAAAAAAAACTAAATACTTGATAGTACATATACGGGTATGAGATACGATATGATACATATATCGTGTTATGACAAAATAAAAAAAAGTAGGATACGGATACGACTAGAATATGTTTGCAAAAAACATATTTTTTCATAATTTATAGTATTGTATTATTTATAGCACTAAACCAAAAGCAAGAGTTAATTTATTTTATTGTTATTTTGAAATAATTAGTAACTACCTAAGTCAAGAATCGCTAAATAATTTATTAAATTTTTTTTTTCATTAAGCATAAAAAAATATCTAGATGGTAAATTGGTAGTACAGTCATAACAATAAAACCAAAACATTGGCCCTATTTGGTAACGTTTATGTTTTCTATTTTTTGTTTTTGTTTTTAAATTTTTTTGTAAATTGTAAACAAAAACATGCTTGATAATTACTTTTGTTTTCAAAAAACTATAAACAGTTTTTAAAATTTATTAAATTCTTGTAAACAGAAAAAATGTGTTTTCATTTGTTTTATAAACAAATTTTTAGTCTTTTTTCTTCCACCACCTTCGACCACCATCTCTGGTCACCGTCTTTGACTATCACATCCGGCTACCTCTCCAACCACCCCCTCCGTCCATTACCACCGACCACCGATTTCGGCCATCATTTCTGACCACCACATACGGCCATGTGGCATTGCCTTCGACCATCACCTTCGACTACCACTTCTGACCACCATTGCTACCTCTTACTATTATCTCTAGTTAACACCTCCAGTCACCACCTCTGACCACCATCATCTGGCCACCGTCTCCAATTACCCACTCCAACCGCCACATCCGGCCATGTCCTCCGACGACCAAATACTGTCACCGCCTCTGACTACTATTGTTATCTCTTGTTATTATCACCGGCTAAAAAAATACTTTCGAAACGTATCCAAAAAGAATCTCATCCGTATTCAAAACGTATCCTCTCGTATCCCGTGCATATCCAAAACATATCCAAAATTAAAAAAATAAAAAATTATTTTTAGATACTTCTCAGGCGTATCCGATATGTATCTCCACGTATTGGCTACGTATCAGTATCTAATGCGTATCCTATACTTGTACATGTCCGTTTTCAGAGTATCTGTGCTTTATATTCTAAATATATCCAATGCCCTGAAGTTCCTTGTACCAACTGTGATTCAAGAGCCTTTATGCCTCTTCCATGTCATGGTTACGACAATCAAAACAGAAAAAAAGGAAACCCAAAAACATTTCCCATTCAAACATTCATCTAAATATCCTATCAAAAACTCATCTAAATATCTTATCAAAAAATCAAGCATCCAAAATAATAGAGCTAATAAAGTTAAAGTGCAAACCCTAACGAAGGCATTCCAATGCTTATTCTAGTATATATGTTAATATTTTGGAGCTGTAATAGGCTCTTGAATATTTTTATTAAATTCCATTCCATCAACTTAACACGCCAAACATGGTCTCATTTTCTCTCTTGTATTGTATCTCTATAACTTCTACTTTGATTTATAATTTCTACAACTCCTGTAGAAAGCGATTGAATGGCTTCATTTTCTTTCATGGCTAGATTATCAAAATCATGCCATAAAGATTGAAGCTTAGTGGACATAACCTTTTCAGAACCTTGAAATTCTGCTCTCAGAAGGTTCCATGCCGCTTTAGAATATCTTGGGTAGAAATTCTTGGAAAAATATATTTGTTTACCCATATTAAAGCCTTCATATTTTTCCTTGCATTCTCGTTATACTCTTTATGTTTGACTATATTGCAAGTGCTTCCTCACTTTCTGGTTCGGGAAAGCCTTCCTCTAGAGTCTCCCATAAATCTTGAGAGATGAAAATTGTTTTCATTTAGATACTCCAATAATCATAACTTTCCTCATCAAATATGGGCACAAGATATGGAGCATAGTTGTAGGTGCCATTATTTGGATTTGATGCCATGAACAAAGCTTACAAGTAAAAGGAAAGAATCGGAATTAAATTGGCTTTG